>MEHQ01002160.1:422578-450174 GCA_008828725.1 Saccharina japonica | reverse complement strand
GGGGGGGGGGGGGGGGCGTACTCATTTGTTGCTTGCCTTAGTCATTTGACCATTGACCACGTATCCCTTTCGAGACGGAGCAGGGGGGGGGGGTGCCTTTGGGAAACCGGCGCGAACAAGCCCCTAATATGTGACACGCCTGGGTGATGTCCAAATATTGTTCTCTGTTGTTTTACTGATTTTGTGCGACTTAGTCAGCATTTCAGAGTGTACGTGAACACGTCAGGTTTTCGTAGGCGTGTGGAAACTAAAATATCTTAGCATGGGGCGGGGGAGGGGGGGGAGGGGGGATGGGGCTTTTCTTTTCTTGCTGGGGTGCTTTACTACCGCCGCTCGGAGACGTTTGGATGGCAGTGCGAGTGCGTAGTGGCTGCGACGCTTTTTCGTGTTAAAAAATATTGTAGCTGTTTACGATCTTGTCGTCCTCGATACACCCCATTCTGAAGGAGGCCTCTGTATGCGCCCTGATGCCTTCTTAGCTTGGGCATGGAGACGGAGACGTATTTTTCCTTTCAGGGCCGAGAGGTAACGGCCAAACGAACGAATAGTCTGGTCTTACCAACCAGTACCAAATGTTTTACTTTTTTATAAAAACCGTACGCGAGTAAGGGAGGGCACGCAGCAGTACGAGAGGGCCCAGAGGTCGCGGCCAAACGAGTGAGTAGTCTGGTCTTACCAACGAAAAATACCAACTACTATGCCGTAGGTTTAACTCACAAACACCTTAATTTATAATGGAATATAGAACAAGCACGCCCAGTGTGCGTGTCTGGCGTATGAGGCGGCTTGCAAAATGCAATAGTTGAGTTTCAACGGTTCAATCGGTGGTACTCACAGCTGACGTTTTTTATTTTATTTTTTATAAAAACCGTATGCGAGTAGGGAGAGCACCCATCAGTACGAGAGGACCCAGAGGTGGCGGCCAAACCAATGCACAGTCTGGCTTTACCAACCATAGCAAAACCGTACGCGCGTAGTGGGAGCGTGCAGCATTAGTGCGAGTAGGGGACCGCGCTGCGCCTGTGTCGCATACGCCTCGTTGCAGGATGCCTCTCTGGACGGCAATATAAGGATCGTTTGAGCATTAACATGAAGACGAAGCGGTCCTTACATTTACATCAGGTACTTTGAACGTCAAGTGTGGCATCCCCCAAGGAGGCAGTGACCGGTGCTGTAACCGTTTTTTCGTTGTCGGCAAAATTTCCCTCTTCTCAAGTCCGAAAAAGGTCCACTAAGTCGAAGTTGGTTGTGGTCTTGCCAAAAAGACCATGACGACGTTGTTCGTCCATCTATTTCGTGCTTAGGTGTGGGGTTCCGACGTCTGTTGATACCTGGTAGGTAGTTTTGTTTTTCGTGCCCGTTCCTGAAGAAGGGGCGGTAGGTAGGTGTATATCGCGTCTTTGCCCCACTTTTTTGTATTTATAATGAGTTAGCCCGGTACCGCGGAGACGAGTACGACCTGCTTTTCTTTGCTGTTCTCTGGGTGCCTTCGTAGCTACAGCAGTACAGAGTAAAGTCTTTAGTGGACACTCTTGTATCGGTGGGCACTGGGTGATATTATCCATCCTGGGATTTCAGAGAGAAAATTTGTGGATAACAAGTGGCGACTACAGCAGTAGTAATGGCCACTTCGCGACTGGGGGATGATACAAGTTGGTGTCCGAGTTACGATGGTTGGAATGCAAAGAGTCGTGCGACACGGGCTCAACATGATCCTACGACCCCTACTACTGGGCGCTCCGGCATTTTGTAGACGGTTGTTACCAGCCAACCAAAGTTAGTTGTCGTTGGTTTAGTCTCTATCCCGGTATGGTCCAGTTGTTTGCGCCTGTACGTGAGCGGTTGTGTGCAATGGGGGGATGACAACCAAATTTTGGTTGTCATCCCCCATTGGTTGTGTGCTCTTGAGAGTGTGACATGAGGGGGCCTTTATATTCGCGCGTTTCGCGCGTGTGGTCGTCGTGCGCTGTTCGCGTGTGTGTGTGTGTGTGTTTTTTTTGTGTACTTACCGGTACTATATGTAGGTGTTGCGTCTCTGTGCGCATTCGGTGTGCTTGACCCCGTGCGGCGTGCTTGGGTATGGATGAACCATTGACCAATACCAGGGAATATGTTTATGTGTTTTCGAGCCGCCACCTCCCCCCCCTCCCCGGTTGACTTGGCAACGACGAAGGCGGTGGTGGTGCAATGGACGGTTCGCCCAGAAAAATGTTGGGAAAGCTATGCGGCGATTGGTAGGACGGATTGATCGACCATCTGCGCCCACTTTCTATGTGATCTCGGAAGAGGGTTTTCCGCGCACACCAACATCCAGGTTGCTCACCACTTATTCGAGAAAATGGTAGACCCACACTGCTGTGTACGAGGCGAATACGATTAAGCCTAAGCCAATCAGACCAACCCCGACCCTGGCCTTAAGCCAATCAGACCAACCCTAACTCTGACCCTTGGCCAATCAGACCAAATCTCGAAGAAGTGGTAAGCTCTACTGACCACATCGTTCGACAAGAAGAATCGTCAGGAGTCAGGTTTCAAATGGAAATATGCCTGGTATCTGGTGCTACACATCGCGGTCAGTGCAGTTGAACCCAAGGACAAGCATGCAAAACCGACCATTAATAGTATTTGTACCAAACTGTATAAGTAAAACTTGTTTGTAACAGACTGTATGAATGAACGACGAGTAAAACTCCTGCAAGCCATAGCCAAACACAAAAAGCACTACGCGCACACATATTTTAGTAAATGCTGCCTGGTACATACCTGGTATACACGAGTACGCTTATGCACCAGTCAAAAACAACTAAAAGCTGTACGTACCCACCGCCATTGTTAGGGGACAGACACTGAAATTTGAATGGGATTTTCTTTGGAGTTACGAAGCTTTGCACGTATCATACATCACTACAGCAGTATAGGAGTACCAGGTACTATAAGTACTGTACTCAGTATGATGGCATGTGGAAATATGTAAGGGCCTTCTCCGTCACTGGCGATCTCGGGGTGATGTCTTGGTCGCAGGCTGGTTCCTAACGGCTTCATCGGCAGCACCGTTGTGGTGGACGGTGCCGAAGGCTACCTCCGTTGCCGAGAAGATGATACTCGCACGATATAGATTGCCAGACGGGGGGGGGGGGGCGCTCAGTGCATTTGCCGTGTGTACTCCCTCGTGCCCTCTTCCATAATATTGGTGTCAGGCAAAGGCCTGGTTCACCAGCGAAATATAAATATCCAGTAAGGATACCAGTGTCCACGCTCGGGGTGGCCCCACTCGATCCGAGACCCGAGACTTGCGTAGGCCATCCGGGCATGTGCATGTGTTCCGAGACCTACGTACTTATCATGACTATTGCGTTGTCCCCTTCTCGGACCCCACCGCAACCGGGAATTCACATGCATTATTATTTCGTGTACAAGGCCTACTGCACTCTCGTAGCTCGTGCTGGCATCAAGAACCATTAATGACTTAGCGGCACCAGAAGAATACCCGGGCCAGTTTGGAAGCCTTTGCTGGCTACGCATTAGTCATCGTCAAAGCTGCTTCCTACGTAGCCTCCCACTGCTTGGTTGCAACATTTTGAGGTTTGCTGTGCGCTATGGTATAATGAGGCGTTGGACAACAGGGGTTAGACCGCATTTTTGTGCTGCCGCCGCCAGCACAGACCGCCACGCCACAGTTAGCAGTATAGACCACGAAACATGCGGCGACGCGGATTGTTGATTGCCACAGTTGGTGCCGCGCCATGGAAGGCTGCGCAAGCTTTCGTGGCCCCAGGTGCGGGCTCGTTTGGTGAAAGTCGCCGAGTCTTGGGCCGATTCTCAAGCCCAAAATTGATGCAGCCAAGCAGTGCTCAAATGACCCGCATCAGGAGAAGCGGTACGACCATGGCCAGCTCAGCCAGCTCTGTCGCTGAGGAGGAAGCGGAAGTTGTGGTCATAGGGAGCGGTATTGCAGGGTGAGTCGGCATGCAGTACTGAGTATGAACTCGTCTACAGTAGGTGGGTTGAATACTCAGCACGTCAGGTTATTTTATGCATATCACCATATTAGTACATACCAGGTAACGTATACGTTTTGCGCACGTACGTATATACGTACGTACAGCGCAGTAGAACCGATCACAACCAAGTACAGATCATGATCTATCTGTCTACAGTAGATCATCTAGTTCCTCACCTGCCGTTGTGGGAGGTTGTGCAGGATCTGTATAGTACAGATCATACCCAAGAAACTCGTGCTATATATAGATGATGCAGACTATACGGGTCCTATCCGGCAACATATATAGTCTGCACACAATATCGGCATTACGGAGGACCATGAGTAAATATCATAGGACCAAATGTTAATGTTGTTATTAATAGTAAAAATAGGTAAATGTATAGGTTTTTGTGTATACTGTCGGTCCTGTTTACTAAGGCCCCCCATAGTAATATATCTGCCCTGAAACATCTAGACCGTGATGTGGGAATCGATGATATGTTCGAGGTTCGAGGTGTGAAACCCTTCGGTGTACTTACCGGTGTGCTACATACCAGGTGGTACACGCTTTGGGACAAAACAATCGGCGAACAGAAGGACCCACCACCCACATAGCATCGTTGGTCACACCACCTACTCGTATATACCTATTTAGCTTGAATACCGGCATGTACTATAAGCAACCCGGCGGGGAGGATCCATCAAGCACCGGGAATTCAGCAGTACCTGGCACACTGCAACGAGCTGCAACGCGCTCATACTATTACGACGGACCATAGTAAATAAGACCAAATATTGTTGGTAAAAATTGGGAAATATACTGGTTTTTGTGTGTACCGTAGGTCCTATATACTACATTAGCCCACCCTGTAATATTCGTAGCAAAGAACTCTCGTCCTAGACCCTAGACTGACTGTCGGTGAGACCTCGCCTGTCAGCAGTGCTTTGGTATTTGTAGTCTTACTCTTACTTTTCCTGTTCGACACGCTCTGCACCACGGCCTACCCTTTGTGACAGCATTAGTTACAGGTTACAGTAGTAGTAGCAGTCAGTACAGCAGCAGCAGCAGCAGCAGTGGGTATAGCAGTAGGGCAGTACATGCACCGTAACATCATGGAGTGGGTGACCCTCGCCAGGCTCAGCTAACCCAAAACGTAATACTTCGTACAGCAGCAATATCAAGTGCCTGGTACCTGGTCTTAAGAGCATATCTCGGAGACATACATGTATACAGAGAAATCAATGCAATGCGCTTTACGACATATCTGCCAGCTGCAGAAGAAGAGTTGCAACGCAACCTGTAGAACTGCTCCCACGTTTCGGAGACAAGCTACGTACTTGGAACTTGTGAACTTGTGAGGGATATGTTTCGCAGTTGGTAAGCTATACCAGGGTGTCTGGTACCTGGTAAGCTACATTAAATATTGGCGTCACATTCCCCGGAACATATGATGTGAACATTTCCGCCAAACACTTGCCGGCAACTGCAGAAGATGTTTTACATTATATCCCACTACCGGCTGATGGTATATTCAACATTTGCTCGTACCTTAGCTTTTCCTATTTTATTCCACCATATCCGGAATTTTACGGACCGATTTGAGTACCTAAACGGCCCTTATTTTTTCGGACATGAAGTGATATTCCACCTGGTATGCAAGTTTAAACGGATGTCACCCAAAAATCATGATGTATCGTATGGCCTCCTCCGAGTGCGTATTGCCTCTCGAGCTTAGAGAAGTTGAATGCCAAATCAGACCACGCTTGGTACCCTCAGATCTCGCTCCTTTGCCGGTTAATACTACCGTCGGTAGGGTTAAATACTGTTTCTGGAACTGTACGGTAAGCCTGCCTATAGCATAGCTGAACTATTACCTACTAATAGTGTCGGTAGGTAGGTTCTAGACACTGTAACTGTACGTGTACGGTACGGCTATCATGGCACAAGCTAAAATGTTGTGTTGGCATCAAGGCACGGTGACCAGCATCTAAACCGATGGGGTATGCAGTCGGGTACTGACAATATTTAGCTACTCGTATAATAAAGCTGACAAACTACTCATGGGATTATACGTATTCGTCAGTACACCCGGTACCCGGCACTCGACTCTCGGCATCATACATACATACTTCGTATTACAATAATATTGATAATATCACACACAGCTTGCAAATACGTATGGTATGACTTTCGACAAAACATACCGATCTCACAGCTGGGGTGTGTGTTTTTGTTTAACTTTGTAAAAATAGTGCAGTGTTGTGCCTGGCAGATGTTTTGCTGCCGATCTTCAGGACCGGATGCTGCCGTATCCAAGAACCCCAATTTCCAGCAATGTTATTTTTTAATTCTGGCTGCGGTGTACAAAGTGTGGTAATATCCAGCATCCACAAATCCGTTTCCAGCACCCAGCAATCTGTTTCCAGCGTCTAGCAATCCGTACCCAGCGTCAAACAATTCGTATCCAGCATCGTCCACTTTTACTGCTGTTGTGGTGACGGTTCATCCAGCATCCGGCAACCTTAAAGTATTCACCTTTCTGTGTGCTTTTAACCGTGTAACGGCGGTGTAACGACGATTTAACGGCGATTTAACAGCGGTGTAAGGACAGTGTAACGGAAGCCTCAGGGCGGTGCAACGACAGTTTAACGGCAATGTAACGGCAAAGTAACGGTATCACAACAAGCGATGTAACGGCGATGTAACGGTTGTGTGACGGCCTTGTAATGGCCGTGTAACGATGCCCTCCGCTGGCGTGACACGAGCAGGCTGTGCACGGCGGCTTTGCTGTCCAGCTACGGCAAGAAGGTGGTCGTCTGCGAGTCGCACACCCAGGCCGGCGGGTGCGCGCACGGCTTCGACCGACAAGGCTACAAGTTCGATTCAGGCCCCTCTCTTTTCTCAGGTGCGAAACACGCCGGACACAGCGGGACCACCTACCGCTGTGAAATAGAAATACGAGTATGCATTCCTCATGGTCGGATGGCCACCGGCATAACGATAACAGCCTATTGGTTCCCGCAGCTCTTTTTGCAGCACTCTTCTGATTTACCACCACCTATTCCTTTGATTGCGACGTACACTAGTTTTTTCTTTTTCTTTTTGTGGTACGCCCGGGGTTGCGGCGCGGTAACCTGTGCGTTGTCGGCACCATATTGTCGGAGCTGGGATCAACAAGGTCGCACCTCTCACGCATATCGGTGTCAGGAAGGGAGGAAGGGGGAGGGGGGAATGGTGCCGGGTACGTACAGATGACAGCGCCGACAACCACAGGAGATCATTGCTGTTATAATTCGTGGACGGGCCTCTGGCTGGAAGGGTCTCACCATTTATTTGTTTCCCCTCCTGAGTGCGACCGGATGAGACCTGCCAATGTGTCCTTCGGGTGATTCCTCCAAGCGTGAGTCCTTACACCCCTCTTCTTTTCCGCAAAAATTGTTTTTCATCTGTCTGTGCTGCTACGTTTTTGTTGTTTTGTTGTTGCCATCGTCGCAGGGATGTCCATCAGCCCGACGCCCAATCCGCTGAAGCACGTCCTCAACGCCATTGGCGAGGACGTGGAGTGGCTCACATACGGTACGGTATCGATCGGTGCGGTACGGTTATTTTTTTCAGCGGTTCATGTGATCGCCAAAATCAGCGTTAACATTGGCTGTTTTTTTTAGTACAAGCTCTCCGAGCCAAAAGCTAGACCACCTTAGCATGGTAGGCGTAACGATCGCCCGGCAGCGTAAAAATAGGCGTTTTTTTGTAGACTAAGCTCCGAGCAGAAGCTAGCCTTCCTTGACAAGGGCCGACTAAGTCATAGAGAGAGCGTTGGATACCACAGTCACGCTCGTGTCATCATTTCGATGCCTGACGCCGGGGAGGTAGGGTAGGTCGCGCCCCTTGGCCCCAGTAGAACCCCACGGGTGCTTTGGGGGAAAATTGCCGGAAATGGTGTGAGATTTCTTTGCAGTCGTACAATGGCCAAGCCTTCAGCCGTGAACCTATTCTTTACAGTGGGCCTTGCGTCGTACATCTTCTGGATTAGTCAATCTCCCACGGAGGTGCTTTTTTTTCTTCCCGATTTCAGCTCAGGCTCTCTTTCCAGGATGCTTGGTAGTCCTTTCTACCTCAACAACGACGCGACTCTCCCTAAAGAAAACTATTGAGCGGTCGGGGGCGGTGTAGGGGTAACCGGTAGGCCTCTGCAACCTCCTGTTTGGTGCTTCGTTCTTCTTGCTTCGGTCCCCCTCGTTACCCATGCGCCACCCCCCCCCCACCCCTTTCCGGATAGTGAGTTGCGTATGCCCCGGCGGTTCGGTGCGGCATGGGAGAAACCGGCCGTCGCTTCAGCCTCAATATTCGTGTTTCGTGTTTCGTGCTTCGTTTAATCTCTTGCTCGTGTCCCCCCGCCCCCTCTCCCATCCCCACTACTCTTCCGGGTGAGGAGTCCCGTCTACCTTTGGCGGTCTGGTGCAGCATGGGAGTATTCGGCAATCGCTACAGCTTCGTTCTTCGTAATTTGTGATTTATCTCCATGCGCTACCCCCTCCCTCCCCGGTACTGAGCGCCCATTTGTTGGAGGTATCTCTATTAGGAGTAGGAACGGTGTTCCGTCTCGAAAGGGGTGCGTGGTCAATGGTCTACTGACTAAGGCAAGCAACAAATGAGTATGCCCCCACCCCCACCTCCCGCTTCCGCTCGCCCATCCGGGTAACACCCCCGCTGGGGAGGAGTGCCATATACCTTAAAGCGTACCGATTACCTTCGCCGCATTCCATTTCCGAAACTGAGCGCCGTATTTCATACCCCATATCGAAACGTAACCGCCTCAATTTTACCGCAGACACGTGGGGGGTGTCCCTGCCGGAGGGGTACTTCGACAACGCGGTGGGACCGGAACCGTTTCGCGAAACGATCAGCCGTTTCGGTGGCCCCGGGGCTCAGGAGGAGTGGAACCGGCTGACCGAATATTTGCTGGAGCTTTCCGAGTGCACCATGGGCTTGCCGCCATTTTCACTGAGGACTGGCCCAGGCGCGGTGGTCACCATGTCGCAGTTTTTGCCGACGCTTGTCAAGGTCATCAAGGCGGGACCCAGGTGCTTCCAGCGTTTCTACACGTTGGATTGTGTAGGACCCAGGCGCTTCCGGCGTTTCTGCACGTGAATTATTGTAGGACGCAGATGCTTCCGTGGTGTTGTAGGCTGCCCCCGCGCCAAACCTGTACGTCGTAGGTGTGGCGGGCCTATCCCAGGCATGTGTCGTGTTGGTTTTGCAAAACGCGATGACACACGACATATATTTTAAATCTCGAAGATTGGTGAGCTTAAGCTTCAGTTTTACCCACCCGCCGATGAAAAAAAAAAAAAACGACCGGCTCGTAGTGGTGGCTGTATTTTGGCGTTTCGCGACAGTTTTTTTTTTCTGGTGCTATAGTGCGGCGTTATGAGGGTGGGTTTTGTTGTGCTTATGTCGTTTTCCCGGGTTGTTTGAAGTTTGGGAGCTCGGGCGTGTGTGCGAACGTTGCCTGCGTCGGGTGTAAAAGGCTAAAAGGCTGCTGATGTGCAGGCTGTCATGATGTGCAGGAACGTTTGAATGAACATAAAATTTGAATGAACAGACAAATTTATGAACACAAAAAAGGAACATACCTGGTACTTTTTACAAACGAAAAAATATGGTTCAGGCAATTTGGCGAACAGATAACTGAAGAACAGAAACACGAATTGGCAGGAACATTAGCGCGGGGGAAATTTGATGGGCGAAAAAAATGGTGGACAGACTATTTAATCGACAGACAGATTGGTGGACAGACAATTTGATGGGCATTCAATTTGATGGACAGAATTGATGGACAGACAATTTGATGGACAGACGATTTGATTGACGTAAAAATTGATGGACATACAATTTGATGGACAAGAGGTTTGATGGACAATCAATTAGGTGGCAATGTAGTTTGATGGACATACAATTTGACAGACCATTTCATGAACAGACCATTTGATTGACATAAAAATTGATGGACATACAATTTGATGGGCATACAATTTGATGGACAAGAGGTTTGATGGACAAGCAATTTGGTGGCAATGTAGATTGATGGACAGACAATTTGACAGACAGACCATTTCATGAACAGACCATTTGATTGACATAAAAATTGATGGACAGACAATTTGATGAAAATATAATTAGATGGGCATACAATTTGAATATCGGATGGACAGGCCATTTGCTTGACATCAAAAATGACGGACAGATCATTTGATGAACAGACAATTTGATTGAAATATATTATGATGGGCGTACAGTGTGACAGACAAGTTGAGGGACAGAAGCATTGATGAATGGACAAGTTGATGGACACACTCGTAAAAATTGATGGACAGAATTGATGGACAGAAAAATTGAATGGCAGAAGAAATGATTCATGACAAATTGGTGCACAGAAAAAACGATGTACAGGCAATGTGATGCTACATAGGATGTGCTGCATGGACAAAACGCTTGCTTCGGACGATTGTTGGTGGGCCCTCCTCCTATGTAGAGTGTGTTTGTGGCCGCCATTTTTGTCGTTGAGGCCAGGTAAGGAGGAACGCCCCCCCCCCCCCACCCCCTATCAATTAATTCGGCGCTATTCATCCACAAGTAAGAACGTCCACCTCACTTTTTCGACGCTGCTCATCCTTCATGCGACTCACCGAACACCTCACGGCGCTTCGTGCTTAGTCCAAACAAAGTCTGCTGGTCGGTGAAAATCCTACGCTCTCCGTCTCTGCATTGCAGGGATGCGACGGCCTATGGCCATACGAGTATCATACGGCCCTACATGACATGTGTACAACCCCCCGCGATTCGCCGACGGCGTTTCCCACTTGGTGCATGTCTGCCTGATCGGTGAAAACCCGACATGCTCCGTCCCGGCATTGCAGGCATGCGACGGTCTATGGTCATACGACTACGGCCATGCATGGCATGCGGCTAATGAGTACACCCCCCCCCCCCTTCAACCCTGCCCTTGTTGGACTCGACGTTTCTCAGTAGAGCTTACCATTTGTTCGAGAAACTGTTGACGCACACTGGGCACTATGCACGAAAAGAAGAGCACTAGGTCGCCCTAAATGTTGACTGATTGGGTTGGGGTTGAGGGTAGGGTTGGGGTGGGTTGTATTCGCATCGTTCGCAGGACCTGTCAACCACATTATCGAATACCTGGTAAGTGGTAAGCTACCCTCGTGTTTCCGACTGGCCGGCCAGCTCCAGTGACGTGACAGAGACTTGACATGATTCGACATGATGTGATGCGACATGACGTGATGTGCCACAACATGTCGGAACACACTTCGTGGCATTTTTGAGGCGCGTGACGTAACGTGTCAGCAAATGTTTGGTACTTGGCCTAGCTTCGATGTCATGGTTGATAGTCCACACCAACTTCCCATTGAACCTTCCTTCCTAGTTTTTCCCCATGCGCTCGGGGTTAGGGTTAGGATTTAAAGTCACACCATGTTTAACCTTTTGGTCGAAGCTGGGCTAATGTTTATACAGTCCTCTATCATTTCGTGACAATACCCGGGATGCCGTGGCATGCCGAGACGTGGAGTGCTGTGATATTGCACATGTGCTGCGACATGATGCCACGTTTTATTTTTTTATTCGAAGTGACCTAATTTGACTTGGTGTTACATGTCTTGACGTGATGCCACATGGTGTGATTTTACGTGACGTAACTTGCCTTGGTGGTACATACCTTGACGTGGTGCCACATGATGTGGTTTGGCGTGACACGCCTTGATGTGATTTGTGGTGGCGCGTTGTGTTCGTGCGCCTCCTGCTACAGCCTCCAAGACCCCTTCACCGACGTGCTGAAGAAGCTCAACGTTACCGACCCGTTCGTCACGAACTGGCTGAACCTCTTGTGCTTCCTGCTCCAGGGCTTGCCCTCGAGCGGCACCCTGACGGCCGTCATGGCCTACATGATCGCCGACTGGTGCCGACCGGTGAGTCAAGGGCGAGGGGAGCGGTAGCATCGCTCTGAACGCACGGAGCGGGCACTAGCCCTACTGCCGCGCATAGCTGCAGCTGTGAAAAGTTCGCTATTATTGGACAAGAGTGCATGTGGCAATCCCAGAAAAAAAATGGATGTGGGCGCTTGGAATAACGCTGCTGTGTTCCATCACGAAATTTGATGTACCTGACACTAAGTCGGTCGGTGGAGCAAGACGCATGGTACGGTAGGAACTCATCCCATGATAGGAGTTGCATTTTTTACCTCCGTATTTCTCACGGGTCCGGTCGGGTCGGGTCGGGTCAGGAGGTTTTCAAATGTCACGGGCTGGTTCGGGTCGAGTTAGGAGGTTTCCAAAATCTCGCGGTCGAGTCAGGTCAAGACACCTCAAATTTTCCGCGGGTCGGGTCGGGTCAGCCGACCTGACCCGACCCGACCCGGCCTGACCTGACCTGACCCGCGAGGTTTGACCTGACCCACGAACAGCCCTGATATTTTGTGACCTTCAGACCGGTTCAGCTTCTCAAGTGAGTATCTACCGATTGGAATTATGATTTTGCTCGTATATTTGTTTTCGGACTAGCGCATACAGCGCATACAAATGTTGGTCGGGTTGCACGAACAACTTTATTCGAAGTCATGATTCGGTCGAGATATTGAGCTCCTCATGTGAGGAGCTCAGAAAAAAAAGCCGCCACCCCTATAGGGTGGCATTGCTCATGGGCAGTATAAATATACCTACATTTTCTAGACTCCCCACGTGGGGAACTCTATAACCTAACCCAGGAGCTGTCTTTGATAAGTATTGTGCGCTTAGCCCAATGAATAATCGCATGGGCCAGATATAAAACGACTTCTATTGTATCAACACGAGTGGGATTTTAACGGTGTTGGATACCTGTAAGTGTCTCGGCTGAGAAGCGCCGTCGGTAATAAATGCTTCGGCCAAAGCGTGCTACCTCTGGCGTAGCACGCATCTCCGACTTATCCTGGACAAAACGGATGTCATCAGACTCGACGCTAGAGATGCCACCATACTCGACATCATTGTGCTGTACCTATGTAACCGAATACATGCCCAGCGTACTTTTAGGAAAACCGTCAACGTCACACTCACCCCCCCCCCTCCCGCCCAGGTTGCTTGAGGAAAACATGGACATCTCACCACCCCCCCCCTCGCCAAACACACGCCACGGCGCTTCGCGCTTGATGCAACCAATATCTGCCTGGTCGGTGAAAACCCGACATGCTTCATCCCGGCATTGTATGGATGCGAGGGTCCATAGCCATACGATTACGGCCATCCATGACATGAGTACACCCCCCCCCTCCCCCCGTCACGCTTCCCTTCGTATCCTGAACAGGGTGTCGTCCTGGACTATCCCAAAGGAGGCACGGAAGCATTGGTAGACGCGCTCGTCCGTGGGGTGGAGGGAAAGGGCGGCAAGGTTATGCTTGCCTCTCACGTGGAGGAAGTTTTGGTGGAGGATGGGAAGGCGTGCGGCGTGCGACTGAGGGGCGGTAACGTCATTCGAGCTAGCAGGTGAGGCGTGATAACTGAGTCGGCTTCTGCGTGTGAGCGCTTTGGTCGGCTGACCGAGGGAGGGGTGCCATCGGTTGGTTTTGAGGGAAAAGTGTCGGGATGTTATGGGCGGACGGGCGAGGGGGGGGTTCCTCGAGAGTTGTTTTTAGGGCAACGATGGATGTCAGCAGTCGGAAGCAATGGTTGACCAACTATCAATAGCCCCTGTAATGTAATTAAGTTGTACAGTGGTATTGCTGCTCTGTTAGGCGTGGCACACCCCCAAGCTCTGAAGTTGAGCTATTGTAGCAGCGGCTGCTGGCTTCCACAGACACCGACGTGGTTGGTCGTCTGCTCATGGCGCAGCACGGGTTGACCGGATAGCTGCTGCAATGCAATCTCTTCCGCTGTGTCGGTGCTATGTTCGGTGTGGCCCACCCCTAAGCCCTGACTTTGAGTTCTTGTACGTATCGTATCGGCGGCTGTTGGCTTCCACCGGCACCAGCGCGATGGGCGCCAGCTTACAACGGTTCCACCTCTTTGCTGACGCACAGAAACCTCGTGGCTCATGACGCAGCACGGGTTGACTGGATAGCTGCTGCAGTGCAATCTCTTCGGCTGTGTCGGTGTTATGTTGGGTGTTGCCTACCTTTAAGCCCCGACTTTGAGTTATTGTACGTGTCGTAGCGGAGGCTGTTGGCTCCCGCCAGCACCGGCGCCATGGGTGTCAGCTTCCAACGGTTCCACCCCTTTGCTGACGCCCAGCAACCTTTTGGTCGCGTCATCAAGCCACGCCTGCCTCGTCCCATCATCCGTCCCCACGCATATCTAGGCCATCCTCTCTATCCTGCTTGCTTGGTCTCCGTTACCCCACTTCGTTCTGCTGGATATCGTCCGCCATCTTCTCCGCCAGCTACGTCTTCCCATCTAGACAAAAAGACCCATTGTTGCGCGTCTTCGTGTCCGCATAGCGTCGCTCTTCCCAGACAACGCGCCGCGTGATCAGCCAAGCCACCCACTCTCGCCACCGCTGCTGCCACCCCTACAACAACCAAAGCGTGAGGGGCTCCAGCAGCCCCTCCGCCTAACCCTCGCTCCATAATTCCTCTCTCGCCCTCTCCGTTTAATGGTTGTGGTTCCTGTTTTTGCTTGCCCCTACACCCCGACACAGGTCCGTTGTCTCGAACGCGAGCATTTGGGACACTCTCCGGCTACTTCCGGAGGGCGCCTTGCCGGAGGAGTTTATACAGGAAAGGGAGGCCACTCCCCAGTGCAAGAGCTTCATGCACGTGCATCTGGGAGTTCGTTGCCACGATCTCATCGAGGCATCTGGGGAAGGGGAGGATGCGTTCAATCCCCGGTGCCACTACGCCGTGGTCGCTGACTGGGAAAAACCGATCGACGCCGCTGGAAATGTGATCATCGTCAGCATCCCGTCGGTTCTGGACCCTTCCCTGGCGCCCCCGGGTTGCCACGCCGTGCACGCCTACACGTGAGTGGAAAACCCATTAATATCCGAATTAGTTTTCCTTTTATTCTCCTTGTTGGATTTTGTTCTCTCCGTTTGCATTTGTTTTGCCTCGGCATCGAGTAAAACACGTCGAAACAGCGTGACATTTCTTGCTTTTTGACGTTTTTTTTTTTCTTGTTTCCTCTGAGGGTGGTCAGGGGATGACTTGCCCACGTGACGCCGACGCTTGCGGTAGCTGCGGGGTAAGTGTTGCCCCTGCATGGGTGACGGCTTTCAATTTGGCTCGTGTAACGGTTGAAGTCGATGGCCCGTGCCGGTTCACCAACCAACAGCAGCCAGAGGGTATTAGGTATTAGGTCTACTACGGTTATACACACGATCCTGGGGACGTGATGACCACAAAAACCGCCGTGGAAAGGTGATGGTATAGGTGTGTTGGGTAGGGTACCTGCTAATTCATGCCGGGGGTGCGTGTTCGGTGAGTACCCTACCGAAGTCTTCGGTAAGGTTCGGTACGGCCCCAATACCCTACGGAGTTACCGAACACTCCGATATAGGTTCGGCACGAACTCGATACCGGTACCCGACACTTCGGCAAGTTCTGTACGCCCGCCAAAAATACCCCGGGGCACCGGTATTTACCCTACCGAACAAACCTTTGGTTTTGATTGCTCCGCGGCTGTCAGGCGCATAAGATGTGGAGCGCACCATAAAATTGTGTTTGTCAGCTCTTTTGGCTAGGCTTGGGTTGTTGACTCATGCTAACCTGCCGTACTTGCTTGCCCTACCCCTCTACCTCTACGACGCCAGGGCTGGGTGCGAACCGTTCTCGATATGGGAAGGGCTAGACCCCAAGAGCGAGGAGTACCGACAGCTGAAGGAGGAGAGGGCTAAGGTCCTCATGGACGCTGTCGAGGTGGGGGTGATAGGTTTTTCGGCGGGAACATAAAAATATGTACTCTTACTGTTAGGATGGTTCACGCTCAGTGGCCGCATCTGTAGCAAGATTGCTCACACTCAGTGGCCGCATCTGTAGCAAGATTGCTCACACTCAGTGGCCGCATCTGTAGCAAGATTGCTCACACTCAGTGGCCGCATCTGTAGCAAGATTGCTCACACTCAGTGGCTGCATCTGTAGCAAGATTGTGCTTCTGCGATCGTTTTTTTTTCGTTTTGCTTGTATTAGAATGTTGTGTTTTTGCGATAATGCTGATTTTGTTGCTGTTTTTTTTTTTAAATCTGAGATGAGACACTGCTGTTCTGGGTCAATTTTGTTTTCTAGAATAGTATTGTTTTTCTGGAATAGTATTGCTGTTCTGTGCAATATGGTTGTTCTTCTGAGATTGACGAGCGAAAGATCGGCTGTTTCAGCTGTCGGCCTGGTTTTTACATTTTTTTTCGTCGCACTATTACGACGCTCGCCGCCACCCCCCTCTCAAGGGAGATAGCATGTATTTCTCTTTAGCGTTTTTGTTTTCCATCCTTGCGAGTATGGGTTATTGCCTGCCTTTCGTAAATAAAACGACGAGATTCCTTCTGTATTGACGTTCGTGATGACTTTTTCAGGCGTTTCCAACTGACGACGGATACATCTATCGATCCCGGTGTAGCAAGGTCGCGCTATCAAGTGCTTCGCATGAGTGGCATGGCCGCCAATCGCGTTAGCCTTTGCGTTTTGTCCTGGACCAAGCTCCCCTCTCTTTTGGCCGCGTGTTTTTGCTCTCTCTCACGCGTTCGCCTCGGGAACGCAACGCAGGCGGTGTTCCCCAACCTGGAGAGTCGATTAGACGTCCGAATGATCGGGACTCCAGTCACACATCAGGTACGAAAAAAACTTCCCAATGATATTTTGGATGTGTCTTTTTTTTTGTTTGAGCATAACTCCAAATTCCTACCGGTGTGTAGGAGCGCCAAGCTCGACGGAGGCAGTCGTAGTGAAACTCTTGAAAGCTCCCCTACTGCTGTGGTGGTTTCGATGGGAATCCTACCTGGTCTGGGTGGTACGTTGTTTTTCTTCGTAGTTGAAGGGGGCCCTTTTAGGCTGTGTTTTTATTTCGTGTGCGATTTGTTGTGTTTCAGTTTAATTTGTTTCATTCGGACGGTTATTGATGTTTTTAGACCCGGAAGGAGAGAAAACCAGTCTTGCTCTTTTGTCGGAATGAGTCCCCCTACCACCCTACGTAGAGTTACCCGGATAAAAATTCCACTTTGCCATCGAAGCCTTTTGCCCATTGTACGTAAAAATTCCGCTTCACCATCGAAGCTTTTTGCCGGTTGTATATAGCATTCCGAACAATTTCTAATTTCCATATAGAAACAAATCGAGTGTGTACGTTCCAGTGCGAAACTACGGGACATGTCGATTTTTTTTTGCTTATTAGTCTATCTATATTGGAAATTATTGAAAATTGTATAATAGTACATATCATACAACGGGCAAGAATTGAAAATGCCCTGATGGAGAAACGATGTTTTTCATCTGGGTATCTCTGGGATGGTGGGGGAACTGATTCCGAGATGAGCACGACTGATTCGCTCTCCTTCCGGGTCTAAAACATAATTTTCGTTTTGAAACATACAAATCGAACTGGCGTGATAACTAGCGCGACTGAATCTGTTTTATCGGGCGGCTAGCAGCCCCCTCCCCCCCCACCCCCTATTCCTCCGGTGCGTGCCACAGCATGCCTCTTCTATGATCACATAATGCCACACACATATATATTATATAATATTATATATATATAGCTCTGATATATATTGTCCAATGGGAGCACACGCCGGAGGGACTTGAACGATGATTGCAACGTGAGAAGTACGTCTCTTTAGAAATCACGGCGGAGAAAAAAAAACGGTTCCTAATTATGGCCTCTTGAAACTTAAAAAAAAACAGTACCTATCAACCCTTCGTGACAAATAATAAATAAGAACATAAGAACATTATACGCTCGTATATCATACATATGTAGTATTTTACCCTTTTGTATTCTCATTCTCATATTGCTCTGATGGAGTAAACACCACACGGGGAAGTGGGATTCTGCGATCTGCGACGTGCGGGCTAGGCTGGGCTGATCGGATTCCGTACGAACGAACAGTCGGGAAGACAACAATCGGGAAGACAACAATCGGGAAGACAACAATCGTGACAAGCGCGAGAGCTGCAGCACTATATATACCAGCACCTCCACCAGCAACAGCAGCAACAGCAGCAGCAGCAGCAGTCGACAGCGCACAGCAGTCGGGCTTTTTTTTTCCTTTGAGACGGGAAGACGACGGTGTGGGCACCCTTGCCACCGATGCACCAACATGTGTCGTGGCGAAGCTGATTTGATGCTGGGGCTCTCGCACGTTTGGCAGATTATATGAATCGCGTTTGATGAGCAAACGGTTTTTCAAACGGCGATAATTTCATTATTTTCTCTCGAATGCGCGTACATACATATATATGATGGTGTATACATATGATAGCTTCGTACATATCGTAACGCTCCTTCCTCCTTGCTCCTTCCTCTCTGTCCTCTCTTGTCCGAATTACTTGTTGGTGTGGGTTGGCAGCGGTTCTTACGAAGAGACCGAGGGACGTACGGCCCGGAGATCAAAGCCGGTAAGAGAGCTCAACGGCTTCTTTTTTTTTCGTGTCTGTGTGCGTGCGTGTACGTGTTGGTGTGGTGTGAAAGATTATATATACACGCTGGTATTCCGAAAATTGCGCTTGCTTTTTTTTGTGTCCGTTACTGCGCAACGAAGGGGTCTTCCACGTTTCGACACGAACCCCTCTGCTGTTGTTTTGGCCCAGCAGATTTTGTCTTGCCCAGGTAGATTCTCTCCACAGTACACATTGGGTCGAACGGGGGAGTGTGCATGACAAGATGTAACCCTAAACCTAGTGGTGAGGGTACGCTATACACGCATACGTTTTTTCACGCACCTAGAGACCGTCGCCGTTGCTTCATTTTTTATCCTTGCACTTCGTACGTGCTGCTAAGTATAACGCGCGTCTGTTTGCGGCTGTTTGCGGTGGTCATGATGCCACACCTCTTACGAGCACCGTTTTTGTTTATACCGTGGCGACAACGCGCGGTCCCTACCCCGAAGCCGCGTACAGCAGCACAGGACACCTAATAAGAAACAGGAAAGCTGGCCCAGGCTGGATTTCTTATTCGAGAGAGGGTAATTTCAACACTAAATTCAAGATAACGACTCTCAAATTTCTTATTTTCCTGTAAGTATGAGCCTTACTTTCTTAGTCGCCTGTTTCTTAATAGGTATCCTGCCCTGTAGGGTACTACTCCGTCACCCAAGCCCGGGCTGGAAAAAAACACACACAGAGAAGTGGTAGCAGATCCGACTGCCGGGAATTACGATGCAAAGAAACGACGGCGGCCTTCACATGAGTAAAAAAAACAGACTCCGCGTGAAAGGAACCTCGGTGCTTAGGTAGAGCAAGAACTACGGGTGAAAAAGACGCCCCCTGAATGTCTCTCGAAGGAAAAACAATAATGACGAAAGCACCGACACCCCTAACCGAGCTAAGGCACCCCTTTTCCAAACCACGAAAGCCCTTCGAGCTACGACCTATTATGCAGAAGCCGGGTGCGACCGCGCGTTTTTTTTTCACGTTGCGGAAAAAAAAGGTTCAGGTCTCACCGCGTCGAGGAACGTCCAGAAACAAACGCGAAACCCGCGTACCGAGCACACGTACATGGAAACAAAATCTTACGGGAAGGGGGGGCGTGGGTCCGTGGCGTGGAGCATGCGCCATGGAACGCGCTAAATTATGCGTCCACTTGAAGAGGGTACGGAGGCGGTTATCGTGTGTGTGTTGGCAGAAGAAGGACAGGCGTTTCCTCTCGTGGGAGTTCCAAGGGGGAAAAAAATAGAAAGTGACGTATGAAGCAACGGTCACTGCGTGGTTGGGAGGTGATAGAAAATGGCGTGCGAGTTTTACGGCACGGCCGAAACATGGTCTACCTGTCATGGTCTACTTGGTCGCTTACGCTGCTCGTAGAATTTTTGATATCACAAAAAGAAAATTATCATGGTTTAGGTCTCTTATATCTTGGGCCCAAAGGGGTTCACCATTTTTCTACTGCAATCCGACGCAAGCCGACGGGGGAAAGAAAGTGCTGAAATCTTCTCGCGACAAAAATACAAGGCACGTGCCGTAGTGGGGAGGGGGGAGAAGAGCCTCCTTAGTGACGCCGGATCTGAGTTACGACTAAAGAGGGAGAGAGAAAAGAAGGGCGAAGATAATAAATGGGATGGACAAAAAAACAAACTGTACATAAGCCTACACGGCAGTGGCTATCATGCCCGCCCCGCAACAAGCCAAAACAGGCGCTTTTGACTACACAACGCTCTTGTCTGTAGTGGGCAGCACATTACTTTTAGTATAGGCAGGACGTGCCGATTTGATCGGTCTTGTGTCCCGAATGCTCTCATCTTGATCGCTTTTAACTCGTGGGTACCCACCGTATCTGACTTCAATTCGAAGAAAGTTGTCCCCCAAACTAGAGTGCAGTTTCAAAGGGATTAAAACGCCTTTTGAACTGCAGTTACCACTTTTTTTAGAACGAAATTACTTGGAATTAGTACGGGACAGTTTTGGCTGTAGTTAATGGGATACGCCCTTAGATGGCACAGGGCTTAGGAGCGCGTACAGTAGACGGTAGCAGCAGCAGCAACAGTAGCAGCAGCAGCAGTAGCAGAAAACTGCGGGCTTATGGGGGAAGCGGAGGCTGGGTCGCAGACGGCAGACGTTGGTGTTTGAGAAGCCTGGTTCGGAAGATGCTACAGACAATATAACAAAATGTACCAGGTTGCGCGCAAATACGCGAGGACCTTATAGGGAGGACACGTGTTGCGTCTACAGTAGTAGTAGTAGTAGTAGTAGTAGTAGTAGTAGTAGTAGTAGTAGTAGTAGTAGCAGCAGCAGCAGTAGTGTATCAGTGGTAGTACACACAAGTGCAGAACTGGAAACACGCGCGATCAAATTTAAAAATAAAAAAAAATTACGCGCGAAAGCGATCAAACTTCCTAGTGAGCCTCTCAAGGGGGACGATCCTGAGAGTGCCACCACACCACACGTGGCAAGGTCTATTTGTGCTACGGCCGAAGAGCATGCGGTTGAGGTTAATTATCTGTCGTCCATTTTCTTGTGGAGCAATACCTGTGAAAGATTGCTTGCCTGGAGAGGCCACTGCTGCCGACAACGCTCCAACCTCCGCACTCGAGCCATTTTTCATGTTTTCTCTATGGTACATGGCACAATCCACGCATACCGCTGTTGTGCGGGGGGAGGTACGCCTACTACTACAATAACTGCCTGCAATCAACGCGAGCATTGCGGATACCATACCAGTACGATGTCATACCAGTGTGACATGGCAGTATGTCATACGTAACTTGGCAGGTTAGTGGCGGGGGTTGCGTTGCCTTGGTTGAATTCCCACCGCAGTACCTCGCTGCTCGTAAGCGCGCAAACATGCTCAACACCTCCGATAGGTTATGCTAACTTATATGTTTGCCCCCCCCTCCCCCCCGGCCCTGAGCGTACCTAGATAAACGCACCATGGTTCAACCCGCAATTGGGTAAGAGCATGCAACATACAACACAAGTACCAGGTACCAGGATATGATAAGCACGCGAAGGATAGAGTATATAACCAGGTACATATTATAAACATATATATGATATCTGGTATGATACGTATATACCAGGTGTAGGATAGACAAGTACCGCTGAGAGTACAGGATGCCTGGTATAGTAAGAAACAGGGATGTTGGCCCAGGCTGAGTTTCTTGTGCGGAAAGGGGTTGTTGTTCGCACACTAATTTCAAGATAACCGCGTTGGGGTTTTCCTTCTCGCGGTGAACATCAGCCCACTGCACCTCTCTTGGTGCACCTCTCTTGGTATATACCAGGCGTACACTACTTTTCTTGGCACATAATGACAGTACGGTAAAATATTTTCCTGCAGTTCGCACGTCTATACCGGTATACCATATTTTTGTGCTCTTACCCTGTCGTATATACTTGGTATAAATGTATGCATTATTAATAGTAGCATGATGCAATATCGTCTGTAACTTCTTGTTTATTATGAACGCGAGGGGCCTATAATACACTTGGTTTATTCTCTGTTTCGTGACGAACCAGGGTAGAACTGCTTTAAAAAACGATTTTTTATGACACGCTTCTGCCCGCGCCCCCAACCCCCCCCCCCCCCCGGTAACGTTCGTTTTGTTTTCTCGGTTTGGCTCCAGGTCGAGATACTTTCGCAGGGCCGAACACTCCCTTGCCGGGGCTGGTGTGCACGGGAGACTCGGTGTGGCCCGGCATCGGGGTGCCAGCAGTGGCGGCAAGCGGGACTCTCGTGGCGAACATGATGGTGTCCCCCTTCAAGCAGCGAAAGATGCTGCAAAACATAGACTTTGGCGGTGTCGGCGTAGAATGAAAACATTTAACATGAAAAGGGTTTTAAGGGTCACCACTAGCAGGGTAGGTATTGCCTGTCGTATATATATATGGCATTGCATTGTCTGCTCTGCTTACTGCACTGCAGCGCAGTATCTCTGTGTCGTAGTTTTGTGACCACAGAACTGGTACCTTTTTAGGATAGAAGAATCGGCACGGACACTGGGTGTGCTGGATGTCGACGGGTAGAAAGGAAGGTTTAATGTGAAGAACACACACAGCCCAGCTCAGCGTGCGCGCGACGCGCGCGCGAGAGAGAGAGAGATTAAGAAACGGGGTGGAGAGGTTTTGCGTTTAATGCCGGTACGAAGATGCGTGTGGTCGTGGTTCACAAGACAGACGGGATTAGCAGTTAGCAGTTTGCAGTTTGCAGTTAGCGGGGCTCATTTTTTTTCAGTTGTATGCTGTCCGTTTTGTATTTCTTTTTTTCGTTTCCGTTTTTTTTTGTCGGCCGTTTCTTTTTAGTCGGGCGGTGACGTGGCGTGTTCGATAAAAAATCCGACTTCTATGTGCCACTTTCTACTGCTGTATTCTATTAATTAATAGTTGTGATACTACTGCTGCTGCTGCTATTGTTTGCTCGTATCGGTGTTGAGAGCGCGAAAGGAGTGGGCACGTTGGCGTTGTGCGTACGCTCTCGAGAGCCTTGGGCCGCTGACTGTCGACTGCCGTGAGACGGTGGGGTACTCATACATGTGGTTCGGTGGGGGTGCGTTGACACTTGACGAGAAGTGTGCTCGCACCTTGTGGAGGAAGTTTTGTGACGCTCCGGTGTCCAAAACGGAGTGTCAGTCATCGCCCGGCAGGTACTACTCGTACTTCTTTACGCTGTACAGACAGAAATACCGGCACTTAACTACTAGTAATATAAATATCGTTCTATGCACATCGTAGGTTCTATCGAATATCGTGTCGAAAGAGGGAGGAGGCGGGTGCATGACACATGAACAAGCTCCGTATCTCCGTATCGACGCGCCCGATGGGCCTTCCTTGTGGAATTAGAAAGTGCTTCTTAATTTTTTGTATGCCACTGCTCTCTCTCTCGCAGCAACTGCACAGACAGCAAGTTTTTTTTAAGACGAGCATACCGGTATCTATACGTACGTGAAAACGGGAACAGTATTTGCAAAGCATTGCTTTTTGTTTCTGGCTGGCGAATAGTTCGTGCGCTATTAAATAGTTGGTTTCGCTGTGCGTGCTTTGTGCTGTCCTTCTTGCAGGCACGTTCGTTGTTTTTGTTGTTTCCTCGTTTCCGCCAGTAAAATAAATCGAATCGTCGCTGACCGGGAGAGGTGATTGCATTTTCACATTTTCACACGTTCGCAAACAGACACGTTTTTTTTTGTCTGATGCTTTACTTATATGCTGCATTTTAAATTTTGGTTGGTGGGCTAATCGCAAGGCTCTATTTAAATACCATTCTGTCCCGAAATATAAAAAACTTTTTTCATCAAATAATAGTGTACAAAGGATCCTTATATTTCTAGACAGGGTGGCAGGTCGCTCTAATTAATAAACACCTTGCTTCGTAAGACTCAAAGTCACGACAGACCTTGGCTTGGTGAAAGCCCCTATTTTATGTGCTATCATAGGTTGCGACTCCTTGCAGTTGTAGTTGTATTATAACTATTAACCCCTTGAAAACTGGTCCTGCATATTTGGGGACAAACTACTTGGAAGTAGTGTAGGACGTTTTTTTTCAGTTCTGAATGGGTTAAAATATCATATTTTATATAAAACCCTGAACTACAGCGAGCGTCGTTGTTGGTGTCCCGAACATGTTTCATGGTTTCAGTCCGACATGCTATTATTCTGCTACAGCTGTGCAACCTATACGCCGTAGTTTCTCGTGTAGCAGGTATGAAATCTGCGGTAAGGAGTGAAAAAAGAGGTTCCACCAATTCGTCTACGCGGGTACGTATTAATAGGACGTAGTGCATACGAAGTGAGTCTTTTTGTTTTATTTAATAGCACATGTTGCCCCCCTCAAAGCGGGTTACGTATAATATACTTTGTTAAGTCGTCTTCCTGATGACCCTGGCGCTGCCGAGGGAAGGGAGTCACAAGGCCTGCACACAGGCCAACGTTGTTACCTGATATTATATCTGTACGTTCATACCAGCATGCTTTATTGTTGTCATAGCACATATATATGCATGCACATACTAAGCTTTGATGCCCTTCACGAGGCATGTTGAGCAACTGCGATAGACGTATTTTAGTATGTCCACCCACCCTGCTGGGGGTACCGTGTCTGCCACCGAAGCGTTGGTTCCTCGCCTCGCAGCTTGCAAGGCTTGAGTATACGTATGGACCTACGAGGATATACCAGGTATTTATTGGTCATCTTGTCGAATTCACAGTTAGTTACTGCTGCCGTACTGTTGTAGCTGCTGCGGACGAAGGGCGTATTTGTTTGTGGTACGAGTACTGATAGTTGTATGAATAGTATGATTTGGTACGCACCCTAACCGAACATGCTCTCGGTATGTTGTTTTGAGCTAATGTAATTGGCCCCGTTGATAGCTACACACTCTTTCTTCTTGTAACTGCCACGTGCATCAGCTCCAGCGTTAGCCTGTGTTACCGCACCTTATAGGCGCAACGCACCGCGACCCCTGACAGGTTATGAGCCTCGACATGTTTGGCGCTCCGCGTAGAGCTTGGGCCTCAGGCGTAGTCTTTACTTGACATTTGAATGCCCCCATGGCCCTTCTTGACCTTTCTAAGGGATAGGCTAGATACATCACACCTAAAAGTAATTGTATGCACTTCGAAGGTAAAAATAAGCTCGTGCCTGTACGGGGCGGCGCTGACTAAAATAATTGGCACCACTTGGGGAAAAGTCTGAGGTGCAGGCTTTTAACAGTTAGACGAACCTTGTACGTATATACAATGTTGTGCTTTGCTAGATGTGCATCATTGCCACACTGAAGTATCAGTCAAAGCGAACTGCTATTAGTAACTCAGTAGTTGTTATGGTGTACTGGTGCATGTTATAGTGCATGTCATGGTCTTGTCTTGAAATGCCTTGAAAGTGCGGTAGTTACCTGAGTAAAGGTGATAGGGGACGTATTTGTATTACTTGGGAGGCGTGTTCAAGATCGGAAAACATATATTAAGAGCGAGGTTTATCTGAGACCTTTGGGGTCAGTCTTCCTCGTGACCAGAACTTGAAATGAAGCTATCTTCCTATAAGCTCTATAACACACATTCTAACATAAGCGAGGGAACCCTGCCCGTCAGAAGCTCGAAAGCATCAGACATCGAAGGTACCGGCACAGCCCAAGCGAGAGGGGTGGGGGTCGGGGCGAAAACGAATCCTTGAAAACAGAAAAACACGAGCTATCGCCATATCTCCAGAGGGGGGGGGCAGGGGTGCTTATTGTCGTGCATGGCCGTAGTCGTATGACCACAGGCCTTCGTACCCCTACAATGCCGGGCCGGAGCACATCGGGTTTTCACCGACCAGACGGAGAGGGGGGTGGGGTACTCATTTGTTGCTTGCCTTAGTCATTTGACCATTGACCACGCATCCCTTTCGAGACGGAGCACCGTAGGGGGGGGGGGGGGGGGGCGTACTCATTTGAGTTTGCCTTGGCCATTTGACCATTGCCCACGCATCCCTTTCGAGGCGGAGCAGAGGGGGGGGGGGAGGGGGCGAAAATGCATTCAGAAAACGGAGAACGGAAGGACGCTACTACTGTAGTTGCTACGACATTCCAGCGAGGGCGGAGGCGGGGGTGCGAAAATGTTCCCGCTGCACCCTCAACGGAGTGCATCGTTGAGAAAGGCAGAACATAGAAAATGCTGCCCTAGGCTGCAGTATGAGCGGCCACATTACCCGAATCGCCCCGAGCTACGATTGGGGGGAGGCTGTACTCATATCATGCATGGTCGTAGTCGTATGACCATAGACCCTCGCATCCCAATATACAATGCCGGGACGGAGCACGTCGGGTTTTCACCGACCAGGCAGAACCTTGCTTGCATCAATCGTGAAGCGCCGTGAGGTGTTGGGCGAGACGCATGAAGGGTGAGCTGCATCCTACTAAGAACCGCTTGTGGGGCGGGCTTGCAATGGATGACAGCTTCGAATTTATTGGGCGGCGAGTGGGGGGGGCAACAGGCCGAACAACTAAAATTTCGCGGGAGACAAATAGTGAAGGGCAAAAGCGCTAAGGTTTAACACGAGTTATAGTAAAACGTCTGGTCAGTAAACCCTGACACGAGTTATAGTAAAACGTCTGGTCAGTAAACCCTGACACGAGTTATAGTAAGTCTGGTCAGTAAACCCTGACACGAGTTGTAGCAAAGCGTCTGGTCAGTAAACCCTGAGCGGCCGCAAAAATTACCGACAAACTGCGAGAACGGTAAATAAACCATGACGCAATCAAAGTGGACATCGTTCGGTATTCTGCAAAAATCAGTGTCAATATTTGATAGTAAACAATATAATAATATTCCCTATTATTCTAGTACTACTAGTACTACTAGTACTACTAGTACTACTACTACTACTACTACTACTACTACTACTACTACTACTACTACTACTACTACTACTTCTACTATTTACACTACTACTACTACTACTACTACTACTACTACTACGACTACGACTACTACTACCTACTACTACTGCTACTACTACTAACTACCACTACTGGTAGTTATACTATTGCTACTGCTATTACTACTGCTACTACTGCTGCTTCTCCTACTACTGCTTCTACCATAACCACAGCTGCTGCTATTATTGTTGCTTTTGTTGTTGCTTTACTTGTTGCTTTTGTTGTTGATGCTGTTGATGATGTTGTCGTTGTTGTTGTACCGCGGTCGGTTCGTCCGTGCCCATGAAATACCGGTACAAACTATTAATAGTATAACATACTCCAAAACTCACAGCGAAGCAGCGCGGTACCAGATCAACGGGCGGAGCCCTGTTTCACCGTCAGTCTTTCGTCCTTTTTCTTTGTGATACCTGGTACAACAATAAATTGCCACAGGTGGCGGAGAAAACATGTTACATGATGTTCGCCGCATGAATGAAGTCTATTATACTATTATTAATAGTATTCATACTCTGTAGACTACCGGTAGGAGTATGGGTTTGAAATATCGATTACTGAGCAGGTGGAACTACT
>MEHQ01002160.1:147578-417578 GCA_008828725.1 Saccharina japonica | reverse complement strand
CACGTAATACGTACATACACATGATGATCAGGCCGTCGCGTGCGTTCTTGCACCCACGCCTGCTTTCGCTAGTTGCCGAGGACCACGACCAGCTCATCATCATCATCATCATCATCATCATCATCATCATCATCATCAGCATCATGAATGACCTCCGCACCTCAATCGCTCAACTCCGCTGGTCGCTAAAGAATAGTTGATGCACGTACACCATAAATTAAGTTCATAATAATAAAGGAGACGGGCAATTGTGGAGATCGTTCTGAACCAGAAAAAAAAAAAAAAAAAAAATCAACCACTTGAAAATAGTACAAAAATAAAACCGAAACGCAACCGCAGGGTTTATCAGAGCGCAGCAACATCCAGCGTCCAAAACAAAAACCAACTGGGCCAACATCTATAGCAACAGCGTGCGCCGACAGCCGAACACGTTGCGCGGTGTTGCCTGAGCCGGGTCCCACGGCAGGAAAAGAGGTAGCGCGTGCAGTCGTGCCCGCCTTGGTGCTGCCACCTCAATAGCTGCCTCTCTTCCTATCCCTCTCTCTGTGTAAGCCTGCCGCGTGTTTTGTCGATTCATACACTGATTTGCGCTTCGAGTGTGGTATTATTTCGCGCTCCGACAATGTATGTATTCATGTATATCGCAATCTTGTTCCAGCCCGGCTGGAATCGCTTTGGTCATAATAATTCCCAAAATCTTACCTATTTCGCTTGTTTTTTTTTTCACTTGCCGCTCTTCTGGGCCCCCCAAGTTGCCCGCAACCGAATCGTGAGGTGCAAAGTTACCATGCAGTACTGCTTGTAGATCATCACCACTCACTGCCTTGCTTGCCTCGCTACTGGAGCGAGCGTAGAACGCCCGAAAGTGTGAGCGTGTGTGTTTGTGTGCATTATTTATTCATGTTTTAAGCTCCGCCGGCACATGTCGCGAGAGTCTAGACAGGCGCAAAAAAGGTCCGAGCGAATGTATGTGTGCTTTAACGAGAGAGAGAGAAAGAGAAAGAGAGAGGGAGGGAGAAAAAAAGTTGAAAACCGAGTGTTTGTGATTGCTTGGCGCAAAAAAAAACGATCGTCATACCAAGGTCATACCCGTCATTTCTTGTTTTCTCTTTCTCTCTCCCCCCCCCCCCTCCCCCGCCTCCCCGTCTGAAATCACTTTTGTTAGGCTTCGCCGAGATCTATCGCGTCCTATGCCCCGGTGAAAAGAAGGAGCGCAAACATGCGCACCCGGGGGGGCGCGCGGCACCCCACCTGTCTCGCCTACCGGCTGCCGGTGGCGGCGGCGGTAACCGCGGCGACGGTGGTGGCCACTAGTGCCCCTGCCGGGAAGCCTACCGTGATATGCGAGAAAGGAGCGGCTCGGCACCCCGACAGTCAGATGTACCGGGACACGACCACCGCAGCAGCAGCAGCCGCAGTATCATCATCATCAGCAGCATCAGCAGCACCAGCAGCAGCAACAGGAGCATCAGGAGGAGCAGCAGCAGTTGTGGCGGTTGCGGGTGATGGTGATGAGTCGGGTGCCAGTTCGAGGGAAGTCGCGCTGGCTGCGCAGTTGCTGGACGTACAAAGAAGGGCTCGGGGTGAGCATGACTACTGGAAGAAGCGGGTTGACGAGATGAAGGGAGCGGTCGTCGTGTACCGGAAGCGAGCGGAAGACGTCGAGAGGAACCTTGAGCTGGCGATGGTGAGTCGAGTCAACCAAACATTATTTACTCATTTACATATTTTTTATTTAGGATATGTCGGTCGGGCTGCTTCTGGCACAGCTATTAATAGTTAAATAATACGGTGCTGCTTCTGAAAGGCTTCAATACATACGCTTGATTTTTGTTTCCCCAGCTTTATGTATGACTACATTAAGCTACGTAGGTATGCGGGCTGTTTCTGCTGCTGCCGAAAAACATTGACTGCTTTTGGTTAGTTTTCCTGTTGGCGCAAGCAACCGCGCGATCAATGCACATTCCCGAGTCAATTGGAGAAGCGGTGTGGAGGCAAAGAACCAGCGCTGCCTCGCCAGGAATACACTGCGAGGGTTTTTGTGACTACATGTTGTCGTACGATACGCCTCGGTTTGTTTTTCCCATTATTTTTTATTCTAAACTTGTGGTTCAGGGCTTAAAAAAACGTATACCTGGTATATATATATTTCATGCCAGGTGTATACTGCCTGTAGTACCTGGTATAATATGTACACATATTCACAGAGTATACTCGTATACATATCATACGCACCCTGGCACCCCGACGAAACAAACAAACGATACCTTGATACACATTTGGACGAAACCAAACTTTTCTATTGCCCGGTGCGTCCGTCCACGAAACAACGCTTTCGTCTCATGTTCATATATATGTAGGGCCGACTTGCAGAAGAGACTCTTGCATCGGACTCTCTCTCGGATTTCCTTCAGGAGAAGACCGACCTGCTGGCCGAAGAACAGGTATTTATTACAATATATATCTATGCCTCAGCATGATGATATTGTTTCGTATGTTTTCTTGCACCGCAAGGCAAGCCACATCGGGGGCACTCCATGCGTGACATGTTGTTTTTTCGTGGCATCACGATGACTCGCTTTCGCCACGTGTCGATAGCTCGCCAGCCAGGCAGAGCCAGGCGTAGGAAGTAGGAGTAGAATGCACACTGGCTGTTTTTCGGCTGGGTGTGGGGCTGCATGCTTGGTGGTCCAAATCAACATTCTCCGTATTTACGCAATTATTCATGCTCTTTATTTAAAAAAGTCGTTGGGTGCGATTGCCACTGGTCAGCTCGTGTGCGTGGCATACGCGAATACTGCGTGGCATCGCTATATCTTGTTTTTACTATACGAACGCACAACCAGCCAGGAATAATGCGCCCTGTGGAGTACATTTCGACGCGACACCAGAAATAATACTCGCTGAGGCGCGGGCTGCAGCGCTTGCTTCATATATACCTGGTATCATATAATATTATTAATAATAACTCAACGCGGCAGATGTAATGAGTGCGTGTCATTGGATGCGTTGGGCTAGCTATGTACACACCGTACCGGTATGCATGATCAGGTATTTACCAAGGTTCGTGCAGGGTATTCATAAACACCGGCGGCACGTGTACGCCCAGAACGTTCTGGCTGGCTCTCGACGTGATGACTCGCTTTTTTTTCTCGGATCTTCTCCTTGGGCATGTGCCATGATTGGGCCCTTGCCAAACTTCGTGCTCGGTTTTCATACTTCGGCAGCATGCATGTGCTTCGCCCAGAACTTTCCCGCTGGCTTTTGATGTTCGAGGTCGTTTTGTTTTTCTCTCTTGGCAAAACTTGTGCATGTATTTGTCTTGCGGTGCACTCAGACACTGGCCACCGCTGCCACCACCACCACCACCCCGCTATGTCTGTCTGCCGTTTCCGCGAGATAGGAGCGCAGCAAAGCTCTAAGGCAGCTCGTCGACGCTCTGCTGAAGGAAAGGGGCGATGTGGACGCCTGGGCGGATGAGGTGCGCGAGACTACTACACTTACAAACCTACATGCCTATATGTGCTTGCAAGATTGGTGTAGTTACATGCATTCGACATTCGACTATTCTGATTATTATTGCTTGCCGAACTTCAGCCTTCCTTTATGTACCGCGGATGCCGCTGTTTTTGAAAGCATCCGCCTGCCGCGTCCCATTTTTTGTTTTGGTTGACGTCATCAGTCATCAGACGATACGCGCCCTCGCCGTATGTGCGTACGTACGAGGTACTTTTTTATGTTCGCTCTCAACCGCTTCCTCCTCGATCGGGCTCGAAACAGCGCACCCTTGATGACAATATCACCGCCGTGTCACCAACCCGAGCGCACGGCCACTCCTAGACTCAGGGGTAAAACAAACAAATGGCTTGAAAAAAAAACAATGGCTTATGTTTTCTTGCTGGAAACGATAACACTGCTGGCACGCCGTCCAGGCTAACGTTAACGTGTTCTCGACGCGCGCTCTCCCCCCCCCCCCCCCACAGCCGGACAGGGGTACGGAAGCGCTGTCTCTTCTCCTCCCCGGCGGACTTGCTGCGGGACCCCTGAGGCACGTGGACACCCAGGCGCGGTGGTCCCCTGGCGTCTTGCGAGCCATCTACATGCAGAAGATGCGAGGCGCTTGCGCTTGCAAGCGAGAGTTAGCGGCGAACGGGCTCTCCCACGCGCGGCGTCGGTTCAAGGACACGGCCGTGCTCGGTCAGGGGGCGTTCGGCATCGTCCACCGCGGGCGCTGCAAGAAGATGAGGAAGGAGTACGCCATCAAAACCGCCAAACCTGTGAGAGCTTGTGGTGGCTTGTGATGGCTGGACGGAGGGAGTGTTTCGGTGTCTGAATCTATTGTTTTACAATTGTGAATTCATAGTGTGGTCGTAGGAAGTTTTCGTATAGTTGGTATGGTTCGGTGGGTATAAGGTGCACGATCGCTGTTGACACGCATGGCAAATGTTGTTGTTGTTGTTGTTGTTGTTGTTGTTGTTGTTATTGTTGTTGTTGTTGTTGTTGTTGTTGTTGTTGTTGTTGTTGTTGTTGTTGTTGTTGTTGTTGTTGTTGTTGTTGTTGTTGTTGTTGTTATTGTTGTTGTTGGTGTTGGTGGTGTTGGTGGTGTTGGTGATTTTGTCCTCGCTTTAACTCCTCGTTCATATTCTAGTCCGTAGTCGAAAGAAAAAAACACACATCGCCATCGCCTAATTATCTCCGACCCGAAACTGCTGTAGTTTTTTTTTTGTGGCTTCCTTCGAAGCGTGTAATTGCGCGAACAAGACGGTTCGAAATGCAAATGAAACAAATGAAAAACAAGAAAATATTATCTAGTTATTTGTGGTTTCGGGCGAATGTACAAAGTGCGACCCACCCAATACGTAGTTTTAGTTATCGTATATATATTGAGAAATTAAAAAAACAAAAAGCGATAGCTGTGAAATCGAGGATTTCATCGAAACTCATCTTTGCCAGCTGCGTGGGATACTTCGGTCATATACATATGATACCTCGGCCAATGATGACACTTTGCTTAAAGCTAAAAAATCGCTAACCTACGAAGGGTGAAACAAGCAAACACTACCAGGTATATACGGACATATATATATTAAAAAATTCAAAAAACAACAGCTGTGAGCTCGAGGATTTCGTCGAAGCTCATCTTTGCTAGTATATAGCTGTTGCTGCTGCGACGGCTGTGCACAGCTTTGCGACGATTTGTTTTTGTGGTCGTTTACTGACACGAGACTCCTTCCCATCCATTGCCGTGGCAGGGGCGTGCGGGAACCAGCTTGGTGCGAGAGCTGATTGCGTACACAATGTGAGCCCCCCCCCCCTCCCTGCTTCGTCTCGCCAGGCGATCAGCGCTCTCTTCTTGATTTTCTTCCCCGTGAATAGGCGTACGTGTGACGGTTGTCGGTATCGAGCCACACGCAGATCGAGCCGGTAGTGTCCGGAGTCGCATATAGACGGTAGCTTCTCCTGCAGGTGCTTCTGCTGCGTGTTGGTGTGTACGTCGCAACGTCGGGAGCTTGAAGGACGGTCGCTCGGACGGCCGAGGTGGCTCTCGTCTCACCCCCCCACCCCCCCCTCTACCCCCCATATCTCAGGATGGGAACACACAAGTTCATTATTGGCGTGGAGTCCTTGAGCGACGTCGCGGGGTCAGAAGGCCTCGTCATGGAGATCGCCGTGTGCGACATGTTTAAGGCGTCAACGGGAAGGAGCGACACAAGGTTCAGCCTCGCGCAGCAGATCAGGTGACCAAAGCACAACCGTGCATGCGTGCACAACGGTGCCTGTGTGGTCACAACAGTCATGTGTTGGTTTGATATTGCAGTGCTGCTTGCGTAGGAAGGCTAATCGTTGGCTTTCGTCAGCTCGAGGTCATTTTCCAACGCTTCGGCGTGTATACAGAGCTGGCTTTCCTGACGATTTGGTTTATTAATATTATTTCGGGTATCCGACTCCAGCGACCGAGCAAGAAATCAAGTTATTTTATACTCTATTTTTTTTTCACCAGGTGAACCACTCTCTGCGACGAGGTGCCGCGTTGATTTACGCGCGAATCGACGCGGGAGTAGCCCTGGGCGAGAGTCCCAGGCTGATCGCAGCAGAGAGACCTCATTAATCCCAAACTGTATACGAACTAATGCGACGAAGGAATGTTACCGGAGTAAATAAACACTGCGGTGAACGGCGTTCTTAACTGTACACTGCATCATGGGAAATACGAACAAAACAATATTTTGCCGACAGCTCCTCCGCGTCATGCCTAAATTCGACCGTTTCGGTCACCGCCCGGTCACGATTATATTGCTGTTGTAGGTGCAGGAAAATAACCACCTCCTGCGCAGTTGAGAACCAAATGCCAGGCACAAATTGTGTGTTCTATCCGCTTTGCAGTAGAGTCGACCCCCCGCGCGCCCTCTTCCAAAGGTCCATCCGTGCCCAGCATGCGCACGCACGTTCCGGGGCTTTATATGTTCCCTGGAACGAGTGAAACATGTCGGTGATCCACGCCCACGTGTTGCTCGGCAGTTGGTGTGAAGAACATACACACACGGTTAAAACAATAATGAAAAATGACACCCTCCATGTTTCCTTCTTTTTTTTTTTCTTTTTTTTTTTATGTTTTTCACTCTATTTGTGTTTTGGTTGTGGTCAGCTTTGAGGCCGATGCGACGGAAGGTCTGAGCTACATGCACGACCTCGGGATGATCCACTGCGATCACAAGCTGGAGAACACCCTGGTCTGCCGCGCTGATGGCCCCACGGGCTTCGTGGGGAAAGTGACCGACCCCGGCCTGTGGTGTGGTGAGTCGGGATTGGAGGGGTGACGATAGAAACCCAGGAAGGCGAAAAACAACTCCTCCCCTAAGAGCCACGTGACTAAGTGGTTCAGTGGGTAATGCTATATAATCCCCAAGGGTGGGTCGGGGGTTCAAGTCCCGCCGATTGCACAATTTTTTTATTTTCGAGCGTGCGCGCTGGAGACATTGTGGATGGTTGTGATAGTGTGCACCTGGACACTAGTCCATGGCGAGGGGAGTGCCCCGGAGATCAATACAGCAAGGTGAGATTCGACGAAACCCAAAGTATATATTTTGTTGGTTATATAGCATAGACCACTGGCATACTGAGTCACGTGACTGAGTAGTCCAGTGGTCTATGCTATATAATCAACACATCCCTACAATTATAATGCGTATTTTTAGATTCGTGCGTACGTAGGTTTCCTTCTTTTGGGGTTTCCCTTGGTTTTCTTCTTATTTCTGGGAATGCTTATGGGTGGTCAATGCTGAAGTTCATGCTGCACATCGTCGGATGGTGAACACAAAAACAACACTAAATTGAACTACTGCGCCTTGACTGCCCCCACCGTTTTGTTTTTCGCTTTGGGGACAGCCTGCTTGAGTTCAGAGTCGGATTCGTCTTGCTTGAAAAACACGTCGGAATCACAGGTTCACTCGGACTGGAAGGCGTTTTAGTTAGAACGCTGATTTTTTCTCGGCCGAACGACATATATACGTATCAGAACTTGTTATACATACCGTACGAGGCATAAAATAATGCCTGGTATGTGCAACGTACACTTTTGATATGAATTAATTCCTTGTTCAGCGTTATTGTTACACGTGTTCCTGATATACACGTGTCACGCTGTGACATAGGAATGCCGAATCGATTACTGCAGCAGCCAAAACGCGGTCGCGGTAACACCCCTCTCGCGGCACACTTGGCGTCGCCACGCCACGAAAAAATATGTTTTCGCAGATGCAAACAACAACACGATGTCATTGTCCTCCGTAACCTCACATAATGGATCAACTCGTGCACTGAGCGGTCATGACCAACATCACACCCCATCAAAAGCAACACGCAGGCCTGACACCCAACCAAAACACGCTTATCCTTACCGCAAACGTCAGGCCTGGGAGAGATGAGAGGCGTCCGTATGGGCACTCTAGGGAGGTCCCCCCCCGAGAACACCCGCAGAGAAGTCGCGGCCGCCCCGAACCAGGACGCCTTCGCGGTCGGAGTGGACCTGTGCTTCATCCTCGCACACCCAACCAAGAAGGGGGAGGACATCAACATGTGGACCCACTCGGTAAGGGATACACCCGTGGCTGCTGGCGGAGGGTCGGTCGGTAGGGCTGTGATGGCGGGTGCGCGGGGGAGGGGCGTGCACGGCAAAACGAACGGCGGTGCGATGCAAAGTGAACCTTGGCTGTGTGCTGTCTCAGTAAAGCGCTCGCTGCTTCTACGTAGCCCCCCCCGCGCCTTTTAGCACCACAACGCCAGCCAGACAGACGCCAGACACTCAGCCAGCCAGCCAGCCGGTATGTTCTCCCCCGCCTCTTATTCCACTCTACTTGTCTACCCCGAATGGCTTCTGCACCCAACCTCAGAGTCTGATGACGGCGGAAGAAAAGGAACGCCTCCGTGTTCTGCAAGCCATAGGGGGTGACGCGAACCAGCTCTGGGTGAGTCCGCGTCGGAGTAGGCTCTTATCGCGCGCCTCAATTCATCTCGGGCTGGGTGTATTCGCCTTTACTGCATCGTGTATCGTGTATACCTGGTATACGTGTAGACCCTCTTCTGCAAAAGGCGTTTCAAGTTTTGCTGTGTTTCGTATGAACGAGAACGTTCTGTGCCGAGGGCGCGATTGCACTTCCAGTACGTATCATATATACCTGATATATTACACGTGCAGTGCTGTTTCTACCAAGGCGTTTTTATTTTCGCTACGTTTTTATCGTGGGTTTCGTATTATACGAGCGATGACGTTATGTTCCTTGACGTACCCCCTTTAGCACTGCACCACCCACGTTTTCGGAGACAGACTGCTTGGATTTAGTGTTGGGTATATGTTGCAGTAGTAAAATAGTTATGCCGAGGCCGCGCCCGTTTGACATCACGCCTTGATATTCTACACGATCTTGACACGTGCCTACGGAATTGTCTACGTTGCTGGTTTTGGCTTTTGTGTGCAGGTGGACATCACTGACCGAACCATGTCCGACGGGAGTCTGTCTCGAATCCTCCTCCAGCCTATCAACCTGAACCCGGCTCTGCCCCCATCCGAGCTGTTGAGGGTGAGATTCCACGGCATCCGTTATTGGTGGGGGTTGTTTGATTGGTTGGTTTCGAACGTAACGTACGCTAGTTTGAGTATGATCTGTACCGTATTGCTAGTGTGATCATGATCTGTTGCTCTCCGACAATGTGCAGAATAAACTTGCACGTCCATCTCTCATTCGCAAATACCTACTATGAATAGGTCTCTGGTTCGACCGAAGAAAAAATATAATGACCACGATTGATTGCCATGCGACGAAGATTTTCTCGTGCATAATCGAACAAAAAAACAGCGAAACCAACAAAGGAAGCCCATTGAATGATCAAACAAGCCTATATCCTCGTCGAATTCAGAGCCAAAGGCAGTTTTTTCGAGGTTAAAAACACTCATTTCCGGGATTTTTTTTATCTCTTTTCAAGTCAGGAGGCAACTTTTGTTTTCCTGGCACTGTTACCAGTACCTGGTATAATATAATTTGTGTATATATTCTGTGTCGGCGGCTCTTGGTGAAGGTTCGGGTTCCACTTCTGAACGGCGTTTTTTTTCAATGTTTTCTTCCATCCCTGAAAGCGCGAGCTAGCACTGTGGGAGTGCCGACCCCCATTCGTGAAAAACACAACTCGACGTCGTGCACACGCATTCCATGCCCCCTCATCTGCCTCATCGATTTTCCCTTGGGGACGTTAGCGAAAGCGCCTGTGCCATCCGACACGCAGGATAAATTATCCCAGCCCTCATGACCGATTCATTCCTCCCCCTGCTGTTTGCAATGCTGCTTGCCTGTGTCTGTAGACGTGCGAGGCGCTGAGAATGACCGTCTCCAGTGACCCCACGGACCGCCCCAGCATAAAAGCGTTGACCGCCCTCCTTCGTGAACTGGCCGCCAAGACTGCCGCCCGCGCCGAAGCCATCGCCGCCCCGCCCATCTCTGCAGGGTCGATCGCGAAGGGGCACCATGCTAACCCGATCCTGATGTCTCCGGAAGACATCCTCGACGGAGTCGCAGCTGCCGCCCCCACCGACGTGAAGTTTTCCCAGGAGATGGGAGGCGGTGGCGAGGCCGTGATCGATCTGGAAGACACCGCCAGGTGGACGGACTCTCTCACCAACCCCGATTCGGGTTCGCTAGCATCAGGGCCGGTGGGACTTGACGGCGGTGGCGACGATGGCTACGCTCCGGATGGCTCGGTATCAGAGGAGCACTCTTCCCCTTACCCCGGGATAGGACAACTCGTGGAGGGAGAGGAAGACGCCCAGCCCATCCCGTCCCTGGAAGAGATCGCTGAGTGGGTGCACCTCACGCCGCCCCCCATTGTGGCGCCGACCGCAGAGCAGGGCACCGGTGGCGCGTGCGCCGCTGTACCTCCGGTCGAGACCGACGAGGCAGGGCGCGGTGCGGTTCCGCCGACTGCGAAACCCCTAGCCGAGGAGCGCACGTTGAACGTGGTCATGCCTTCTTTGGAAGAGATCGTCGGGTGGGCGGACCTCCCCCCCCTCCCCTTCCCCCGGTCGACCGCGGAGGCGTTGGCCAACCGGCAAGAAGCACCGGAGGCTCCCCTGAGAGGGGCGGGTGTCCACCTCATCGGAGACGACCTGCCTCCCTACATCTTCCCCCGTGTCGAAGTAGCCGGGGTAGTGGACGTTGCCCTCGCCGCCGTCCCTGCGAGCCCCAATGTGGGGCCAAGCTACATTAACAGCGGCAGCAGCGGCAGCGATGGCAGTGGTGGTAGTGGTGGTGGTGGTGTAGGTGTCCGTGGTGGTGACAGTGGTGGGAGTGGCAGCACGAACTCTTCCTGGGAAAGGCCCGGTGGAGGAGGCGCCCAGGCCGGGGAGGAGGTGGGGGTGATGTTGATCGGGCCTGACGCGTCGCTCACTTTCACGGAGGTGCTCGCTCGGGGCTTCGACACATCCACACCCGCCGCAGACGTTGCCACGTCCCCGGCGTCACCCCATCCCCACCCCCGCCCCCGCCCCCGCCCCCCACCGGGAGGTTCCGGCTCGTCTGCAACCAGCGCACCCCAGATCACGAGCGTCAGTGTAAGAGAGGAGTCCACGACACACGCACCCGCAGTCCTGCTCACCCCGTCAGCCATTCTCCAGGCGGACATGGACAGGCAGGGCATCTCTTCCAAGTGGCCTGTGGTGAAGGCAGGGCCGTGCTGAGGGGGCGTCGCAAGGGTACGCTACCGGAGGGGCACGCCGGTTCGGAAGCGGGTGCCTTTGATGGTCGGCTTATGTCTATTCCTGGCGGCAAACAGAGTGTTTCTTTCTGGCGAGATTCTAGAGGAAAGAGTCTCGAGCGTCCGTAATCATGACGTGTAAGTTTTTTCGCGGAATGCGTCAGGATCATCTGGAACACTGCTGTGATCATTCTTTAGGGGTCTTGAAAGGTCCTGTAAGAGGGTTTCCAGCAACGGCGACGCCGCTAACTGTGTGCGGGGTACGGCGGGCAGAGTGGCAGGCAGGGCGGGTTTAGAAAGGCCATGTTGAGTACGGGAGATTGCGGCCAGGTCCGTGGTTGGCGCTCGATAGCACGGAAGGTTTCCTTTTTCATTCGCATTTGCCTTAGTCACGGAAAACAGGGAGAAACGTAAGCACACTGATAGCATTTCCACCCGCGTGCAAAGTAAAGGGGGCTTAGGCCATAGGTGAGGGTTCAGATACCTTCCTGCGATAGTGTGTCCCCGGCGCGCACACACCCGCGAAGATGCATTCTTTCGTATTTTCAAGTTTGTGTATATTTTGTTTTTTCGGATCGAGTTTGGGGAGGAGATGCGGGGAGGAATATGTCATAGGTCTCCCGATGCAGTTTATGCCAGCAACTTCAGGCATGCCGTCTCTACGAAGCAGAGCTTACCGGAGGTGAAACCCGTTGGGGTTGGCAGTGTAAAAAGGGTTCCATTGGGGGTGCATATGCGTCTGTGTGAAGTGTTACCCATTGACAGAGCGGCCATATCACATCTGCCGCCGTCGAGCCTTCACCGAACCTTACGTCTTATTTTCTTGGTATATATAGGTTCGACATTTTTCCACGTATTCAAGCTTTATATACGTATATACATACGATGATACGTATGCACACTTGTTTTGTTCATCTCAATGTTTTGAGACGTTTCCAATGTGTACTTACTTCATTGTTGAGATGCTTTATTTTCGTTTGCTTCGACGTCGATGCTTCCTTGTTGTACAGTCATGTTGATTTTTTTTTTTTGTGTACCTCATTACGTTTTGGTTATTACATTTTTGAACCACGCTGCTGTTGAAACGGTTGTTTTTGTTTCCCCTTTCAACACTGCGATGATTTTTATTTTTTTTACGTCAACGAGTTCGAGATGTTTTCATTGTATAATCTCGACGTTGGGAATGTTTGCATTTTCTTACATCAACGTTTTGATCTTTTTTTCATTTTGTGCCTCAGCGTTGATAAAGTTTTCAGTTGCTTGCTATAACAGAGCTCTGTCTCTGTCCGACGCTTTCACTTCCGACTGGGATGGCGGTAGGGTTAGCCACGGTAGCTCCGATACGCTCCGTACAGATGTACCACACACCACACACCGCGCCATGTAGGGACTGGCACTGAATTGTCTCACCGAAAGAAACATGGGTGTTTCGATGTCGCTCTTGTCTGTGCTGTCCTGTGCGGTGGTGTACAGTGATGAGGTGGTGCTCCAAATATGGGGGGGGGGGAGAGAGGGCTTCACAGTGAGCGCTAGTTTTAACACAAATATATACTGGTGGGGAAGGGGGGGGGTAACGTTTAAGCGGATTTACAGATGGGGAAAAGTAGCGAAGATACTTCAACCATAGCGTCTTGTACAGGTCATGCGCCAGGCGGGCTCTTCGCAAACCTTGCTTGGCATTTTATGTAGGGGGCGGGTGGGGGGTGCGGCAAGAACCAAGTCGGCTTATTCCATGGACTGTAGGCCGGGCCCTTCGGCTTGTACTGCTAGAATAATGCTACGGTGATAGTCTATTTTGGTACCACGTGGTGTGTGTTCTCGTGAATAGTAGCGCTCGCGACTGTCTATATTTATGAGGTCGCACGCACGTCTATTTGTTCGGGGTCTACTTGGATTGGAGTATCAGATTGACGACTGATAGTATACTATTCATAGTGGAGGTAGGCTTGGTAAGGAGGGTGTATTGTTTTGTTTTCTACGTACGAGACTGTGTCGTAGAGCTACATGCCCATTTAGTCCAGAGCGTCAAACACACGTACATTTCATACGTACATTCGTCAAACGGTTTGAGTCCCTGCGCTCGTCAAGAATGGGCTGGAGAAAATGCGAGACAGCGACTGCTGCCAACGCCAAGTTAGCGTTAATAACATTAATATTATTCCAAACGTCATCGTTTAAATCATCCCTCCCAAAACCCGACGTGCTCCGTCTTAGAATTGTACGGATGCGAGGGTCTATAGTCACACGACTACGGCCATGCATGAAATGCGGCTAATGAGTACATCCACCCTCCGTCGCCCAATACCTCACGGCGCTTCGCGCTTGGTGCAAGCAATGTCTGCCTGATCGGTGAAAACTCGACATTCTCCGTCCCGGGATTGTCGAGATGCGAGGGTTTATGGTCATACATACGACTACGGTCATGCATGACGTCCCTGCTAGCAATGTCTGCCTGGTCAGTGAAAACCCGACATGCTCCGTCCCGGCATTGTAGGGATGCAAGGGTCTATGGTCATACGACTACAGCCATGCATGAAAATGAAGTACACCCCGTCCCGGCATTGTAGGGATGCGAGGGTCTATGGTCATATATACGACTACGGTCATGCATGAACATGAGTACACCCCGCCCCATATTCGTCTCGAAAGGAATGCGTGGTCAATGGTCAAATGACTAAGGCAAGCAACAAAAGAGTGCGCCCCTCCCCCCCCCCCGCTCTCCAAGGTTCCTGAACCACGAAGGATACTGCGAGTTGTTACTCATAACTTCACTCAAGTTTCACAACGACCAAGCAGGTGTTTTCTGCTGACCTGCCCCCATTTTTCTCTTTTTTCTTCTGGAATTGAAGCGGTTGCTCTGTGGTCGAACCTACAGAGAGCCACGGACTGACAGCAAGTCTTACGCTGTAGACGATAAGTCCTCATCACACAGAAACAGTTCACGTCTAACTTTGTCTTTGAACTCAGACGTTTCATTTTCTACGACTATTATCATCACACAGAAACAGCAGTTCACATCTAACTTTGTCTTCGAACTCAGACGTTTCATTTTCTACGACTACTGTACGATGATGACAGCAAAAACCGTGACATCAAGCATACAACCGTTACGTATACACGACATATTGATACAAAGGGCAGACTCGTCCGCTTAATGGTAGTCATCATATGTTTTCCCATCATTTCCAACTTAGCTTCTTCATTGCCACTTTGCCGGGATCCAGAGTTTCTTTTCTCCGAGGTACATAAGAAACAAAAAAAATCCAACAGGTATATATATACATGAAGACCCGACGGGGAAAGTCTTGAGGAATCGCCTACTACACATAACATTTTATGGCGTTCACCACCTTTTTTTGCACGGTAAACATGAATTTGTATATGAAATTTACACTACGTATGCTGTACGTAGTAGAAAACAGTTGTTAACCAACGGTATACCAAGTATTCATCAATAATAATTAGTCAACGAGTGATGGAAGTGCTGACTGGCCCCGTCGCACTCTAACAATCAAGCCGTGCGCCTGCCAGGCGATGGGCACACCATATTAATTCGTACGACGGGGCAGCATGGGCCTATACCAGGCCCGACTACTGCTGCTACTGCTGTTGTTACTGTTTTGTGCGCGTTGCTTGCGTCTGGGCATATGCCAGGCCCGACTACTGCTGCTACTACTGCTGTTGTTACTGTTTTGTGCGCGTTGCTTGCGTCGATATGCTGGATGACCCAAACGTGCTGGTTATCACTGTCTGCGTTATTGTATTTTTTTCACTGCCGGTCGCCCCAGTGGTTGATGTCGGGGGTTCGAGTCTCCTTATGAATATGGAGATTTCTATTGTCAAATGACACCAACTGTCGAGAGAGCATATTATAGCGTGGGTAGGCGTAATTCGACGAGGGTCGACGAGGTAAGAAAGTGTCGAAACCTTCTCGCGATAAAAACGCCCGGAACGTACCGTAGTGGAGAGGGGTAGAAGAGCCTACTTAGTGACCCCGGATCTGAGTTACGACTAAAGAGGGAGAGAGAAAAGAAGGACGAAAATAATAAATGGGATGGAGGGAAAAAAAACGTGCTAGAATTTTGCATCATGTTGACTTCTCCATAGTTCGGCGCCGACTAATGGCTCCGTGGTTGTGGTGTGTATGATGCATATCTAGCATCATAGTGTTACAGCTGGTTGCCTCGCCCTGATGTCGTCAGACGGAAGGGGCAAGGGTATTCTGTTTCAAGACGGATACCGTCAATAACGCCTCCATGAGGATGATGGGAACACAACGCCACGGCAAGATTGACCGCTACATGGCTATAGGACGGGATACCATGACATAGCCTCATTGCACTATAAAGCGCAAGGCGTTCACCGTACCGGGGGGGAAGGGGAAAAACACCATTTTTGAGACCCCGGGTTTGAGATATATATGACGAAAAAAGAGGCGAAGACTGGGGTCCAAGGATCACAGAAGCAACTGAGAATAAACAACACCTTCACTTGTTTTTTTCGGCGAAAACAGAAAACAATACGTAGTCCCGCGGGCAAGAAGCCCCCCCCCCCCTCCATCTCGAAAGGAGGGCGGGGTCAATGGTCAAATTGCTATGGCGAGCAACAAATGAATACGCCTCCCCCTCCCTCGAATACGCACCGTGCACCCCCCCCCCCCACGCCTCCCGCTTGCCGGCCGTGACTTCGTGCGCCCTCCCTCTCGTCTCAAACCGGCTCCAGCGCTCACCCCCCCTTCTCCCGTGTGCAGCCGTACGAGTAGTACGAGTAGTACATAAGTATTATGTGTTCTAGTGTTTTGACGAGCGAAGGCAAAGGCTTGCTCCAACGTGCGACAAGGAGTGATACCGATCGATACGAGTACATACCGGTATGATATATTGTAGTGGGCGTGCGGGGGGGGGGTGTACTCATGTCGTGCACGGCCGTAGTCGTATGACCATAGACCCTCGCATCCCTACAATGCCGGGACGGAGCACGTTGGGTTTTCACCAACCAGGCAGACATTGCTTGCACCAAGCGCGAAGCGCCGTGAGGTATTGGGCGAGTCGCATGGAGGGTGAGCTGCATCCTGCTAAGAACCGCCTCTGAGGCGGACTTGCATATGGATGACAGCTTCAATGAGTTAATTTAATTTCTGGTGTGGCCACTTCCTGAGACAGCAATGGGAGCACTATGTAACTGCCTCGCGGGTGCCTTACCATATACACAGTACGTGATACGATAATTCCCCTTGTGCGGAGCAAAGGTTTTCCACCCCGCACAAATGATCTAACAAGACCGCCAGTTTTGGTGACCGCCAAAAACGAAAAACGGTACCCTGGTTGTCTAGCTCACGCAGTGAGAGGCGTGTTTTACAGCGTCGTTGCCAACCGACGCCAGCCCAACCTATAAATATATCATATATTTAAAGGGGGGGGGGGTAAGAGTGCTATGTGGCCCCGGGTCTTCGTTTCATACACAATCAGAGTAAGGGGCGAAGAGTTCAAGGGAAGGGAGGGGCAAACAATATGTTTTTTGTTTTCGATTTAGTCATTCATGTTCTAATAAGGAGTGTAGCTTTCCCACGCCGACCGATGACACGCTGTAAGGGGCAGGTCAACCGTCATATATACAGCAATGTATGCATCGCCCACCCTATCAGCCCCCGTGTGGGGCTTCAGAGCGAAAAACTGCTGAAAGCAAATGAGTGATTACAGCATCAGCTTCAGCCATTGCCCGCCCGGGTAGGGTGTGTGGGTCAGAACTCCAATAAAGGAGCTGCATGACACACACGCGTACCATGTCGACACTTGTAACGCGGGATGTGCTCCTCGTAGGCGCTTGATAAAAATACGGCACGTGTGTGTCTCGTTTTAGGTCGCTACACCTGGGCCCCAAAGCGGTTAATAGTATTTCAACGAGCGAATGCGGTTTTATCATTTTATCGGCGCCAGAAAAAAATGGGGACCCCCTTGTAGTTAGTTGCCTGAAGCGTCTGCCGTCACGATCCCGCGCACAACTTGACGGAAGTTACGACTACCGTGCTACGCGAGTTCCTATTGCGGGAGACCATAGTAAACACTAGTAAATAGAACCTATGGTACACACAAAAAATTACATGTTTCCTTATTTTTACGAACACTATTTAGTTATATTTAATATGGCCCCCCGTGATAGCGACAGCTTACACTGTACCGTACGTACGTGGTCGGCTTTGGACGTTGCACTCTTTTCGAGTAAGTCAATCTCCTCATCGTTGTAGTCGTACCATGTGATGTGTCATCCGGCACGAGACCTTCTTGGCTGTGCCGATGATTGATCATGGTTTATGCTGCACATCGTCGGATGGCCAACTTTAACCGAACGCGTAGCCCAAGCTACTGTATGTATTATACCAGGTATGTATGAGATAATAAACTAGATGGTGCCGTCGGCCATGCCGCCCCCAGCCACAGACGGCGAAACAGGAAGGGGACCAGATAAGCTAAAACAAAACTACGATCTACTTACATGGAAAAAACGTAATGAGCGCCCGAATGCTGGAAGTGTCTCCAATATTGATGGCAGTAGAAAAGGTGATCCATCTCGACAGGGATGCGTGGTCAATGATGTGATGACTAAGGCAAGCAACAAATGAGTACGCCCCCCCCCCCCGCCGAGACGAGGGAAATAGACAAATGTGAAAAAGAGAAGTTTGGTACACTGGATAATAGAGAGAAAACGATCACTATCTTAGGAGGTAGATGGTGACCACAGGCGGCGAAACAGGAAGGAAACAAGATTAGCTAAAAGTTTATACCTGGTATGTAATGTGTATGGAAACAACGTAATGGACGCCCAACTGTTGTCGGAGGTGTCTCTATTAGGAGTAGGAACGGTGCGCCGTCTCGAACGGGATGCGTGGTCAATGGCCAAATGACTAAGGCAAGCATCATATGAGTACCCCCCCCCCCCTCTCTCGCCCCGATCAACGAATACCACTTCGAGTAAGGGCGGGCGGGCGAGGGGTGAAGGGCGCCACCGTTCGTTGTGGCACTTCACAAAAAAAACACATTGATTGACGAATTTTTATGTTGGACATTACAGCGGTCAGTAGAAAATCGATACACTGGTGCTCGTGTTTCTTCTTGCTAGGTTCAAAGGGGGTATAAACCTGCGCGGTGCAATAATAATGGTGGAATAATACGGGCGGGTGGAAATAAGAAAATGCGCCCCCCTACCCGTACGTACACAAGAAAAGTGATTGATGAGTACCTGGTACGTTTTATTACTACGTATGATATGATACAGCAGTACCACTTATTATACTATTAAATCTATACCTGGTATATACGTAAAACTGCTGTTGTTGTTACATATGTACCACCGCCGGTACGTACTACTGCTGCTGCTGTGCTACTGCCGCTGAAGTGTACCGGCATACCTGGTATGCAGGTGGCATTCGCTGGCCCTAACCCCAAAGTCAAAGGGAGTTATTTTAATAGCTGGTGGAGCGTTCGTTCGAGACCCGCTCTTACACACAGGTTGCGAGTACGGCGTACACTGTGCTGCCGCTGCGTCGGAGGTCGGAGGTGTCGGCAACAAAAAATACTGGTACGGTAACAAACAACGAAAGGAGAGGGACGTTTTTATGTTTTTCTCTTGTTTTCGCGGCCCACAGGTAATTTTCTGGTAATTTTCTGCCGTGCTACCGTAAGAGAAGAATACGCGATTATATTACTACCTGCCATGTTCGCAATGAAAAATATGGTACGACGAGAATCGCCTGAGACACAGCAGTACGACGCAACGTTGACAGCACATTTGCATGTATTGTACGCTCGAGCCTCCCTCAGCCTGGTCTCCTTTGGTTCGTTAGTATACTCCTCTGATACAGCAGCATAGGGAGATGTGACAGGTTTTTCGGCTTTCCTCCTCGGGTTTTGGTGTCCCCACCACCCGCCACAGGCCCGTTCGACAAATCAACGTGGAAACCCCGCAGCAGCAGTGGACATCTGGGATGGCAATGTTGATCACATCGACGCTTGGCACTTGAGCATATAGAGACATGCCACGGTGTACTGCAGGATACTAGCTCCATCACCACTGCGGGTGCAGGCATGCTCATCGCTGGCGTGGGGAATGTCTACACGGGGGTGAGCACAGGTCGAGAGTACTCGATAGTATTCGGACGGCAATTCATCGTTCATGCGTGTCTGCAGTGTTGACATGTGATGTTCCCTGCTGCTGTCGTTATCCACACTCAACTGCCGTACCGTGCACCTACTACTGTATGACATGCTATGATCAGGATGCACTTCGCAGAGTGTGTCCATGTGCGCCTTGTTTCTACCTACCAATGGCGAACGGAGGCTGGGTGCTTGAACGCCGGAACCGATATACCCCAAAACCCAACACAGCAGCAGCAGTACCTAGTACCTGTCCATGCACAGCGGGCTCTGAAAATTTCAGGTGGAAAGTTTGAAAATGTTGATTTCGTCTCTTTGAAAATGACAATTGGGCTGGATACCAAAATCCAAATTTCGGCGGCTGCTGGTCGTGGTGGGCGGCGTGCCTTCTCGAGGGCGGGTTTGTTCGTGCGTGGTATGGATATATATATTACGTACGAGTACCTTGTACTCGCCGACATCCTCATCTCCTCACCAACCCCCCGGTACAGCAGTAGACTACGGAGGAGGCACTATTGAGAGCACGCACATGATCAGCCCAGTACAACATCAGTACGTTGTCCTTCGTACAAGGGTGGGGCGAAAGATGAGAGAGAGTAGAGAGGTTTTTCGTTGGCCGCAGTTCGGAATCGTGGAAATTCCTCGGATTATCTCGTTTGATACGAAAGCGGCGCAGCCTCGTTTCCCGTTTCTCGCCCGTTTCGGCCCGTTTTGCGTTTGGCTCCGGGTTGTGGTTAGTGATAGGGCTTGGTTGGGTCTACGCCCGTATCATACGTAGGACATCAATGCTATACGTACTGCTGCTGTGCTGTACGAGTATGTACACCGTACATGAGGACATATGTATAAAATCCGTAAGTTGTTGTTGTTGTTGTTGTTGTCTTCACATTAAACTCGTTTCAGTTGCTAATCCCTATAGTCTGATCTAGCAAGATCACGGCCCGTGGTCACAAAAGTGCTAGAGCCATCAGAGAATCCTAAAGAACACGCACACTTATTACGGAGGACCATAGTAAATAGGACCAATTTGTTTTAGTAAAACTACGTAGATATATAGGTTTTTGTGTGTGCGGAAGGTTCTATTTATTATGGTCCTCCGTAATAGGAGGGAAAGGAAGTACGCGCGATCGAAGTATTACACTCAGCTAGCAAAGATGAGCTTCGACGAAATCCTCGAGCTCACAGCTGTTGTTTTTTTTTAATTTTTTAAATATATATTAGAGAAACAGGAATGCTGGATCAGGTTATTTCGGGGACCATAGTAAATAGGACCAAATGTTGTTGTTAGTGAAAATATGTGAACATATACCAGGTATAGGTTTTTGTCTGCACCGTAGGTCCTATTTACTATGGTCCCCCGTAATATTTTTTTTTCTCGCGAAAAGTAAAGGTACACTATAACTTCAGTACAACCCCGTGGTTGTTTCTTATTTTCCTGAGCCTCCGCCGGTCTTTTAGGTTCTAGTCCTACGAGTAGGAGTCCTACGTAGTGCCTAGTTTTTTAGTTACCAGGTATTCGTGCTCGTAGCCCGACGTACTATGAAATACATTCTTCTCCCTCTTTCGCTAAATTAATTAATACCCTACGTAGCTCAGGTAGTCGTATTCATTGGAATTTTCGAATTTTCGATTTTTGGATAGTACATCTCTCTAGGATTGGGAATCAGGACAGGCACTGGGTGTACTGATGTGGTTGAGTAGAAAGAACGGGTTTAATGTGAAGACAACAACAACAACAACAACAGCTGGCATTAAAAAGTCCGTACCAGCCTACTCAAGCTCCTCTCCTACACACCAGCCATGCACACATTGGAGCCTGTTGCAGTTACAGTAAGTGCATACGACGCATGGAAGACCTACTCATGGGAGCAATAGGCTCATAGGGGGTACACACGCCGTACCCCCAGACCTAACATACACAGCAGTGGATACCCCGACTTAAGAGAGGGCACCCTATGCGTATGAGAGAATAGGGCCAAAATAGGCTGGACCCGCCTACACTAAACCTATGTATTTCCCACTGTGGATAAGAGAGAAGGCTAGTTAAGAGAGGTGTTTTCGACCTGTACCACACCTACCTCTCTTAAATAGGGGTGCCCACTATATCAGGTACAGCAGTATAGGATCTTACATCATATTACACCGCAATCCTGCTTCTAATCCGTCTTGGCACCCTGATAACACCGGGATCTGGGCTCCCTTCCAACTATAGCCCTGGACATGTTATTAGGAGCCGGCAGAGACCGTTTGACGGCTTGATCTTGTGGGTAATGACCCTCCTAAAAATACTGATGTCGTAGCCCATTAGCCCCTATCGCCTTGATCTCACGAAAAAATGTAATAAAACATTAGGGCCCGTTTTAACGAAGAAAAAACATAAATAAATTGGAAAAAAAAGATCAAATACGCTTTTCATTGGTCAACACGCGCACCAGCACCAAAGATTAGGATTTTGGGTGGTGCTGGTGCGTGTGTTGACCAATGAAAAGCGAATTTGAATTTTATTTTTCCCAAATTGAATTTATTCAATTTGGAAAAATAAAAATAAAAATTCGCTCTTCAAATTGGGAAAAGTAAAATTCAAATTCGCTTTTCATTGGTCAACACACGCACCAGCACCACCCAAAATCCTAATATTTGGTGCTGGTGCGCGTGTTGACCAATGAAAAGCGGATTTGAAATTTTATTTTTCCAAATTGATTTTTTTTTCTTCGTTAAAACGGGCCCTTTTATAGGCTTGATCTGACGAAACAAAAATAACGTACTACGAGTACGTCGTACCCTACTGTGTAGTACATTGTACAGCAGTAACAAATTTTCAGATAGGAGAGTGTTTTAAGATGAAAGTGCTAAGTGGGCCCTCCCGGCGTTAATTTATGTACCAGGTATAGTTTAGTATCCAGGGTCAGTTTGGTGGTTTGGAGTTCGGGGGGTTCAGGTCTGGGCGGAACCAGGTCGGCGTGGGATCAGGGTGCCAAGCGAGAGCATAGAGCATACGTAATGTTTGAAAGAAGAGTTCTGGAGATGTATATAATATACCTGGTAGCATACTCGTAGGAAAGCCTTTCATGCCGCGTCAAGGCCGGGTACGTATATTTTATTGAAAACAAATGATTGACACAGCTGTGATATCGAGAATTTGGTCGAAACTCACCGCATGCTATGATCCACAGGGTGTCTATGATCTCGTGAGGGTTACCAGAGGTACCTGGGGCCTATGGCTATGACCCTCCTTTGCAGGTCTGTTTTTCGAAATGCGTTCGTTTTTGGGTCAGCGTCTGAAACTTACACGAACACATAGTTCAAGAGCCACTCGTCAAGCGAGCATTTTCGAGTTCCATTGGATCAATTGGTTGGTTGCCCTCTCGGGATCTTGACTTTCGAAACTTGGTCGGTTGGCGTTTTGCGATCTTGACCTTTCGGTAGTTACCATATATCCTTGATTTATTGTTTTAATTACGTCCGTAGAGAGGGAGCCTCCTAATAATCCGAGAGCCGTTCTGTTGTTTTCGTCGACAGCTGGTTGATCTTGTTTTATTCGACCGTATCTCATATCAAGATCAGAGATCACAAGCCCTGCCTATGGGCTATGATCCCATTGAAGGGTCATAGCCCATATAGAGCAGATAGAGCCCTGCACCCTCACTATCCGTCCTCCACCTTCTTCCAACATCATACTCAAACTCAACATGTCCGGAGTCCCACTAACAAAGGTGCATACGACGAAAAACAAAAAAATCCGTCCTCGAGTGTTCCTCCTGTAAACCCAACAAAAACCCCGACAACAACAAAATAGTACTACCCTCTTCCTCCCTTCCGCGAGGGGGCAAACAGGGCCCTGCCCCGTTTATAAAGAGAACAGGAAGTATGACTAAATGCTCCTTCGTTTGCAATCTCGGACGTTTTTCTCGCAGAGACAACTCCACCTACCACATGGCGGCCAGCTTTTTACCGAGCGGACGCGGAAAAATCAAACAGTTGCGTCATCGGTGTGGGTGAGAGAGGGAGGGACGTGGCTCGCCGTGGCTCGGTGTTGCCTCCGAATCCGACGACAGCGGAAACCTCGGTGAGAGCACATGCATCATTATGCTTGCAGTACAGTAGTACAGGAGACCTACAAAGAAACAGACTAATAAGAAAACCAAGCAGAGGTTTAGAGGGAAATAATATATTCGGCAGTCGTTATGTCAAAATTAGTGCAGAAAGCACCCTTTCTTGAATAAGAAATTCAGCCTGGACCAGATTTCCTGTTTATTATTATATGGGTGTCCTGTACTATTGTACGTCGAAATAGTTCATGTGCCTTGTATATCTCGAGTTTAGTATATATGTGCGCGGCGTATTCTCTGGAATGACGATTTTTTCGGGCATTCGGGACATAGACTATTAATAGTATTTTTGACTTGTCTTGTTGCTATTAAGTAATACTAACCACCTCAACGCCCGCTCTATTCAGGGGCCCCTTCGGTCATGGAAAAAAAGAGTACTCGAGTGTTGAAAAAAAAATGTTCTGTCTTTTTTACAGCAGCAATACTATTTCTGGTATAATGACACCATATCAGTACTCCTTACGGAACACGGCATAGCTCCAGTTCTAATGATCAGACCTCTCCCCGACCAACGTATAGCTTGTTCGTTATAGTCTCTAGGAGGTGTTGGGACTCTTGGATCTGCAAGGGAGCGTAGACATTGCTGTGTTTGCATCACGAAACGAAAGTGCTCCGCAGCAAGATTTTTTTTTATCGTTTCGGAGCTCCTGTTTGGTATCTACACTCTGCTGTGGCTATGTAGGACGCTACGGACGGTCGGACTAGAGGCCCAGGTAGGCTCACCTACTATTAATAGCGCTCGGCATCCTCGTCGAAAATCTGAGTTAAAACAGTATCAGCAGCCGGAGAAACTGCATTTTTCAAATTCTTCCTTGGCTACCAGGGGTATGGCGAGTCGTTGTTTTAGTAAGAGGCACTTTTCGTGATGATTGAAAAAATGCGTCTGATCGATACGCCTCCTGAAACACAAATGTTGACCATGGCCCAGGCTCTCTATAACTACTCATCGGGGAGAGGTCTGAGCATTAGAACTGGAGAAATGTCCGTTTTCCGTAGGGAGTCATGAAAAGGTAGAAACTATACCAGAAATAGTATAGCAACTGAAAAAAACGGATTTGTTTTTTATTTGCTCTTAAATGTTTTGCCCGAAGGGGCCCCTTAATTCTTGTTGATGATCACGCCAACAGCGCCCGATCTTGCTTCAGCTGTTGTGTGTAAAAATATTTCCTGCCGTCTGATGCTCGTGCTTGCTCCGTTGTTTTTCGGGGTTGTCTTCGTTCACTGCAAAACCTTGAGCAGTGTGGGAGCGCGTCAACGCAGGCTAAGCAAGCGAATCGGCAACGAGCTCTGCAGCGTAACGGTAGTCCAAGAAGCGGATCTCGTTGTCGGGGTGAGAGTACATAATATACTGTAGTTACACAGCAAGGGTGTGTGTGTTCTTCACATTAAACCTTAACCTTCCTTTCTACCCGTCGATATCCAGCACACCCAGTGTCCGTACCGATTCTTCATCCTAGAGAGGTACCAGTTATGTGGTCACAAAACTAATACGACACAGAGATACTACGCTGCAGTGCAGTAAGCAGAGCAGACAATGCAATGCCATATACGACAGGCAAGACCTACCCTGCGGAACACTTGAGCATTTAGTCTGATGACCCACTTGTTTTGTCAAGTTTCATGTCGCTTGCCCCATGTGACATTTTTTAACCGTTTTTTCACAAGGCATTTATCAACTCTGACGATGCACCATTCATTCTGTGTGCGTGTTCCCGTTTTTTTTTGTGCGCTTTATATTCGCAGCTTTGTATCTCAAGGCGCAAACGTGTCTAGAGATAATTATTATACGACCTCACAAGCGATGTTTGTTTGTGGTGTGCTTTTTGTACAAGCAGCAAGTCGGCTTCCTTATCATCTCTTCTTGTGTAAATATAGTACCTGGTATTGTTTTACGCCACCGCATGAGGCCCTCCAACGAAATGAGTTATAGTATCAATGGACAAATCCCGCACCACCTCCTACTTCCTCGCCCTGTCTTCTCATCTCGAGGTACGCGCGGCGCACGAAGCCATTCAGCGCATCTATTATATCAGCAATTCGTCTTTCCTCCACCCGCCCTTCCCGGAGCACGCGAGGCGAAACCCGAGTGTGCGGAGCCTTGTACCACTATGTTCCGACATATAAGCACCTTTTATACACTAATATTCGATAAAAACGGCGCTTATACTTCGGTACAGAGTGGTATATTTCCAACTCAATATCCAATATAGTATGTATCCTCCACGAATACCGAAAGATAACATATACCGGTGTATATAAACCTGGTACCGGTACATGGTACATGGTAGCATTCGCTGGGTATGGGCATCGTCCTCATGGTGCGTGTTTTCCCTTGGCCGTAAAGTGCGATAGCTGGCGTAGCGCTGCTTGAGCTTCCTTGCCTTTCTATGCCTCCCGCCAATGACCTTTTCTGTCGTTTTTTAGAGTCTGCTTTTCGTTTTTCGTTTTCGGTGTTTTCCATATTTTGCGCTTCATTCGTATGCGTGCGTATTAGTATTCTCAAGATTTGATAGAGTTTAAGCAATTTAGAACGGCACTTCCGTTTTCGGGAAACATGACTTGGAATTCGAGTAAGAATTACGTTTCTTCTGTGCAGTGCAATATTAAAAGAGTCGAGCTTAAAAGGCATACCGCGAGATGGGCGGCGAAGGACATGTTTTCACATCAGCTCATTTCCCTGACATCTCGCCCGTGGTCACAAAACAGGCTATAAACCCAAAAAAGTCTCGATGGAAGAAGAAAGCAAGTACAAAACAAAAGAGGCGTCTCGATGGAAGAAAACAAGTACAAAATAATAGGCGCAGTACGTCTAGCTTTCGTCGCCTGTATTTCTTTATTTATGTTTGCCCCCACTTCAGCACAAAGGGAAACTTGTATCGCGTATATAGTGTGTATATACGTACCAGGTATATGGTAAGGTACCCACGAGGCATTTATATATATATATATATGTATTTGTTTAAATCCCATTTACTATTCTCGCCCTCCTGTTCACTCTCCCTCTTATTACGGGGTGGGCTAATGTAGTAAACACTAGTGAATATGATCTACGGGACACACAAAAATCTATATATTTACGTATTATTACCAACAAAATTTGGTCCTATTTACTATGTATTACTATGGCCCCCCGCAATAGTCGTAACTCAGATCCGGGGTCACTAAGTAGGATCTTCTCCCTCCCCACTGCGGTACGTGCCTTGCATTTTTATCGCGATAATAATTCAGCACTTTCTTCTCTCGTCGAATTGTGTGTCTACCCACGCTGTAATAGGCGCCCTCGACAAGCAGTGTTGGTGTCATTTGAGAATAAAAACATCGCTACGGAGACTCGAACCCTCGACCTCAAACTAGTAAGGCTTCGTGTTTACCTGCTAAACCACCGGGGTGACCCATTGCCGTCTCTGGGAGTGGCCACATACGAAAACGAGTCAATGAACTCGACGCGATCATCCACACGCAACAAAGTCTGCCTCTCAAGTGGTTCTTAGTAGGATGCAGCTCACCCTTTATGCGACTCGCCGAACACGTCACGGCGCTTTGCGCTTGGTCATGCTACTGCGGTCATGCGTAACATCAGCGCCCCCCCTCCCTCATGCATTTTATCTTGCGTTTTCTCGTGCTTCGTTTTGTTTTCTTGTCTGAGATGTTGCGATGTTAATGTTTTACTTGCTTCAGTTATGTACATAATTTCAGTTATGTATAATTTTGTTGTTTGTTCCTGAGCTTTTATTTCACTCCAGAGCCGGGTGCCTACCCACGCTCTACGCTACGAAATGTGCTCTCCACAGTAGTTGGTGTCACCAGAGAAAAAAAGCTACATACGTACGGAGGCTTGACCACGAGGGAACAAAATGCTAAGCTCTTCTCGCGATAAAAGTGCAAGGCACGTTCCGCAGTGGGGAGAGGGGAGAAGAGCCTACTTGGTGACCCCGGGTCTGAGTTACGACTGTAAGCGGACCATAGTAAATAGAACCAAATATTATTATTAAAAATATGAAAGTATATAGGTTTTAGTGTGCACCGCAGGTCCTATTTACTATGGTCCCCCCCTAATATTAGTATTAGGAGGGAGCAGGAGCAAGAAGGGCGAAGTTCATGAAAGGGATGGGGGGTAAAAAAGAGTGCGTGGAGCCTGTTTTGTGACCGCGCAACCACGTACTAGATTGTGCGATGAGTTATTCGAAAACTACAGCAATAACTAGTTGTTAACAGCAGCAGGTGCGGCCCGCCCGTACTTCGATAACGTTTACTACACCAATGTTTAACAAACACTATCTACAATTTTTCGCGGCTTACGATGCCCGCTCAACGGAGCATTTCCAAGATAATATACCAGGTATACCAGTATCACAATATGTGCGTGAAGAACGCGCCTTATGTCCATACGGTGGGGGTCACGGTTTAAGAGCTGCCGGTATCGATTTAAGAGACGCACTGCTTTAAGCGAGTTAAAAGTTCATGGCACGGCCATGCTCAAAGCTGTGTGATGGCCATTCACTTCTGGTTTAAAATACGTCAAACAGGCCTCACGAGAGTTATGAACCGAAAATGAAAAATGGCTCGGTCGGTTTTTAGGGTTTTCCGCAAAATGTTGGTCTGTTTCGGTCGCTTTTTTAAACAAAACCGAAATAAAAGACGGGGGTCACGGTTTAAGAGCTGCCGGTATCGACTTAAGAGACGCACTGCTTCAAGCGAGTTAAAAGTTCATGTCACAGCCATACTCAAAGCTGTGTGATGCCCATTCACTTCTGGTTTAAAATACGTCAAACAGGCCTCACGAGGGATATGAACCGATCATGAAAAATGGCTAGGTCGGTTTTTAGGATTTCCCGCGAAATATCGGTCTGTTTCGGTCCGTTTTTTAAACAAAACCGAAATAAAAGACGGGGGTCACGCTTTAAGAGCTGCCGGTATCGATTTTAGAGACGCACTCCTTGAGCGAGTTAAAAGTGCATGGCACGGCCATACTTAAAGCTGTGTGGTGCCCATTCACTTCTGGTTTAAAATACACCAAACAGGCCTCACGAGGGTTGTGAACCGAAAATGAAAAACGGCCCGGTCGGGTTTTCGTGGTTCCCGCAAAATGTCGGTCGGTTTCGGTCGGTTTTTCAAACAAAACCGAAAGAAAAAACGAAACCGAACACTTCTCGGTCGGTTTCTCGTTCGGTTTCTCGGGGAAACCAGCTAAAATGTCAACATTTCAAAGGATTCAGTGTGCATGTGTTAGTATCACATGCAATTACATGATCATATGGTGTCAAGCGCAGACCGAATCCTATATATAACCAAGGATAGGGCACGAGACCGTACTATTAATACCTGTATGTCCGATATAAAATTGCAATTTATAGTTGTAAAAATTAAATTAAAAAAAAGCTGTGAGATCGAGGATTTCGCCGAAACTGATTTTTACAAGCTGAGTAAGATCTGATCATAATGGAGTGTGGTGTGCCGTACTGCCATATGTGGCGGATTAGTTCCACCCATTCATGTCCTATTTATACTAGAACGTCTTTATAGATTTCCACATCGCCAAATATGCTTTTATTTCATTTCTTTTCTTTCGCTTGAAATTCGAAATTTGGGGTCCCAGGATGCCCAAATATAAAACAAAAACACTCACATACGGACAAATTTCCGTCGATATTCGGCGAAAACGCAAATTGAAATCGAAACCATTCCGTCACAGTTTGGAGGGCGCTCATATTAAATAGAACACGAGTAATTTTCCAGGCTCTGACTCGCACAAACGGTGCCGACTTTGGATGGGGGGAAATTAAAGGGTGTTCACCTTAAGCCAACCTGTACGAAGAACACTATAAACAGGGGCACGACGGAGAGGCAAAAGGCAGTTCATTTTTGTTCTACCGTAATCCGAACATTGTTTTACACTATCCAAAAATAGTGTTAGTACAACTATCTGTATATGTAATATTAATAGAAGTACTAAAGTATGCCGTAGGCCGTAGGCCGCAGCAGTAGTATTTGTGTGCGTCCAAGCGCTTCGTGTACGTTCCGTTCTATCGATAGGACTCGGGGTAGATCTTTGATATTTATGCTGGATCTGGTTTTTTCTTTTATCGCATACCAGGAGTTTTTTTTCGTCCTTTGAAGGAGGGCTTGGGAGGAAAAAGATAAAATAACAACTTAATTTTCCAAGTTTTGCGCGGGCATGTTCGATACGGGTCGCTGTCAGTTATCGAGATCACCCCCCCCCCCCCCCAAGATCCCTATATAGGTTGGGTTGGCGTCGGTTGGCAACGACGCTGTAAAACACGCCACTCGCTGCGTGAGCTAGACAACCAGGGTGCCGTTTTTTTTTGTTATTTTTTTTTGGCGGTCACCAAAGCTGGCGGTCGAGTAGATCATTTGTGCGGGGTGGAGAACCTTTGTTCCGCACAAGGGGAATGGTCGTATCACGTAGTGTTAATATGGTAAGGCGTCCGCGAGGCAGTTACATAGTAAAACCCATTGCTGTCTCCGGAAGTGGCCACACCAGAAATTAAATTAACTCATTGAAGCTGTCGTCCATATGCAAGTCCGCCTCAGAGGCGGTTCTTAGCAGGATGCAGCTCACCCTCCATGCGACTCGCCCAGTATCTCACGGCGTTTCGCGCTTGGTGCAAGCAATGTCTGCCTGGTTGGTGAAAACCCAACGCGCTCCGTCCCGGCATTGTAGGGATGCGAGGGTCTATGGTCATATGACTACGGCCGTGCACAACATGAGTACACCCCCCCCCCCCCCCCCAAGATCCCTCTGCAGCGACGCCACCACAAGCTCTACAGGTAGAACCCTGCCGTGAAAATAGGCTCAATCGAACGACCTTTTGTCTTTGGCTATCGAAGGTGTATTTCAATCTAACTTATTTCGTTCGAGCATGCGAAATATTAATCAAAGGGGCCAAAAGCAGCCTTCCACGCGGCCGAGAGATACGTACGTATTGGATTCCTCTTCCTTCCTGAATTATTATCTCCATCCTGCTTACGCGACACCCCCTCCCCTCCCTTTTGTCGTCAGACGTTCGTTTGTGAGGCAGGTTCTCCCGCTGCCACAATGACAAGCAGCAGCAGTAGCTAAATCAGCCATCCCAACCAATATTATCTCTTGCTTGTCCTTGTGACTCTTCTTCCCGATTGTACTAACATATAGTGAAGACCGCGTCTCACCGTTACCCCAAGATTGAGGCTCCTCTCGGCCTCCTCCGCTCGTTTGCTACTGGTACACCACAACCTCTTCCCTTACTTTCATCCATACGCTTCGTGAAATAGTCGCGCTATCTACATTGAGCCTTCTTCGCACAATGTCTCGGTGAGCACACTTTCCCTCGAACTAGCACCAACTCCATCCACTGCTCTCGAAGCACCACTGAAGTGCATACCAGTCAGACAGAAAGTGCGCTTGGCCGAGGAGCATCCCCGGCATGTCCTACAAAAATAATAACTAATTTTGAAAACGGCGACTCGCCACGAACAACTTGAAGTTCCTCTCTCTGCTCGTTGGCGGTACACCGCGACTTCTCCCTTCTTTTTCCCAGTAGCTTCCACCAACAGTCGTGATCATTTCCAGCCTCCTGCGAGCATGAAGCGTGCTCGCAGAAGGCTCGAAAATTCAAGACTATTGATGGATGCGCCTGGGAGAAATCAAGGGAGAGGTTGCGTTGTACCGCCAACGAGCGGAGAAGCCGAGAGGAACTTCAAATTGTTCGTGGCGAGTCGCCGTTTCCAACATTTGTTACTATTTTTGTAGGACATACCGGGGATGCTGCTGGCGCTGCTGAGTTGCATTGGTTGACCAGTTGTCGAATTACGCAACCCCGCGCGACGCGCACCCCCCGTGTCAATTCGAGGAAGCGTGAAGCGGCAAAGAACCTGCGTTGCCTCGGCAAGGGCTGCGATGGGTTTTATAACTATTGATAAAAAGCATATGATGTCATACGCTTCATGTGTTTTGCGCGATGTTTTCTTCCGATAATCCAAGGTTCACAAGGCGGAAACGAACATGCAGCATATGCTACGGCAGGAACACATTTTGATGCCCCCCCCGAACCAAATGACAACACCATTCACGAGCTCGCACACTCTCTGTGCCGGGTGCGTCCGTCAAACAACCCTTTCGCCTTAGGACCGATTTTAGCAAGAGCAACTGGTGTCAGACGCTCTGGCTGTTTTACTGAAGGACAGGATGGACGCCCTCGCCGTTGTACAGGTTCGTTTGTTTTTTTCGTTTCCCTGCGCGGCAAGGGGACACCGGGTAGTCCTGCGTGGCATGTGGTTAGGTGCCATCGTTGTGGCTTGCTTTTACGGCATGTCTACCCAGAGCGTTTCCGCTAGCCTGGTGTTTGAGCTCGTTATTGGTCTTGGTGTTTTTTTTGTGGGTGACTTCGGTGCACGTAAATCTCTTACCCCTGCCGCTCTACTTTGCCGTCTCTTAGAACTAGGCGCTCAACGTGGGGCTGAAGTGCCTATTTGACGCTCCGCGTAAGGAGAAACCCGGAATACAACAAGAAAATACGTAGTGATGTGTATCTGGAAGCTGCAGCCCACCGGTTTGATGGTCTGGATTGCGTAGACTTTGTAGTCTTGTTGCGTTGCCGGCGGTGGACTTTCTAGTCTTGTTGAGTCGTTGGCGGCGGACGATGCCGAACCCTCTTTCCCCTAGGACAAATGCTATCCTCGAATCGTTGCTGTACGTAAGTGAGCCTGGTAGTCACTACCTCACGCCGACACGTGCCGGCGTGGGTTGGCGGCTAACGGGCTCACCCACGCACAGCAGCGTTTCGAAGACAACGTCGTCGTAGGGGAAAGAGGGTTCGGCATCGTCCACCGCGGGCGCTGCAATAAGACCAGAGAGTCTAGACGATCAAGACCATAACACTGATGGGCTGTGGCGGCTGCAGCTCACCGGGGTGGTGGTCTTGATTGCGTAGGGTGTCTGATCTTCGTGCACGGCTGTTGGTGGACGATACTGAACCCCCCTTCCCCTTGGACGACCGTGTCCTCGAAACGCTGCCGTGCGGGGTTGAGCCCGTTGTCGCCCAACTCACGCGTACACGCACAAACACCGTACTGGAGAAAGGACGATGCTTGCGCGTGTTCCTGTGAATTGGCGGCTAACGAGTTTACCCACGTACAGCAGCGTTTCGAGAACACCGTCGCCTGGGGGGGGGGGGGGCGTACTCATTTGTTGCTTGCCTTAGTCATTTGACCATTGACCACGCATCCCTTTCGAGACGGAGCAGTAGGGGGGGGGGGGACTCGGCATCGTCCAGCGCGAGCACTGCACGAAGACTAGAGATGCTACACCGTCAAGACCATCACACCGGTGAGCTGTGATGGCTACAGCTCACTGGTGTAGACTATCTAGTCTTGTTGCACCGCTGATGGTGGACAATGCCGAGCCCCCCCTCCCCTAGGACGACGGTGTCCTCGAGACGCTGCTGGGCGTGGGTGAGTCCGTCAGTCGCTAACTCACGCCGATACACGCAATTGCCGCCCTTACGGGGGGCTCGACATCGCCAATCGCGGACGATGCAACAGGATCAGAGGACCTACGCAATCAAGACCATCACATCGGTGGGCTGTCACGGCTGCATCTCACGGGTGTGATTGTCTTGATTGCATAGATTTTCTGCGTCTTCTTGCATATCTGGCGGTGGATGATTCCGAAACCCCCTTCCTCTAGACCGAAGTGTGTCCTCGAACCGCTGCTGTACGTGGGCGGGTCCGCTGACGCCCCCTTGAGCCTGCACGCGCAAGTGTCGTGCTTTTTCAAGGACGACACTTCCGCGTGTAGGCGCGAGTGGGCGGCCAACGGGCTCACCCGGGTGTAGCAGTGTTTGAAGGACACTGTCGTTCTAGGGGAAGGGGGGCTCGGCATCATCCACCGTAGCGACGCAGGAATATCAGGCGCCTGCGCAATTAAGACCATCACACCGGTGAGCTGTGGTGACTGAAAGGAAGGGTGCTCCAGTGTCTGGTGGCACTTGTTTCCGTAGGAATTTGTATCCTACGTAAGGTTGAGCGGTAAGATGTCATGGCTGTTAATTGTACGTATGGAGAATGATAATGCATCGTGCTTGTTGTTGCTGCTGCTGACAATGACCGCATTGTAGTTCGTCTCCATCGTCTAGTCGGTGGTCATCATAATAACGATACACACGTTGGTGTTTCCTAAATATCTCGGGACCGGTGTTCTGTTTTTGTGTGGCTTCATTCAAAGAGCGCAAACACGAAAACATCGTGCAAATAAAATAAAAAAAAGTAGACGAAAACACTACCTGTTGTGCATTATTCACCTCGTACGTCTCTACGAACCACGTGCACTGTTGGCAATATTAGTTCGATAGCCTGTTGCCCCAGGGACAGTAACGCTCGTAATATGCACTGTTGCTGCTGATGCTGTTGCTGCCGCCGTGCACAGCTGGCGATAGTTTATTTGGCGGTCGATTAGTTATACAATCATTCCATCCATCCCTCCTCAAGGGGTATCGGGAACCGGTTTGGTAGGATGGTTGACCGTCTGCGCCATGTGAGCCCACCTCGTTTGTCTCGCCACGCGATCGATCAGCGTACTCTTCGTGGCCTTCTTTGCAGTAGATAGGCGCACGCGTGCTGCCATCGAGCCGCCACGCATACCGAGACGATAGTGTCCGAAGCCGCGCGCGGATGGTAGCTTACTGTTGGTGCTACTGCTGCGCTTTGGTGTGTACGTCGCAACGCCAGGCGGTTGAAGTTCAGCATTTCGGACGACAGAGGTGGCACTTGCATCATGCCACGCCCCCCCCCCCACCCCACTCTTGCCCCTCACATATCAGCATGAGAAAACATGCTATCATCATCAGCATGAAATGTTTGATGGGATGTCACGGAGTCCGAGGCAACCGTTATGGAGATGGCGGCCTGTGATAGTTCAGTATGTTCCAGGCCTGTAGTGGAAAGAGCGATCCCGTGTTCACGCTCGAACAAATTGTCGATAAGTTACTTGATTCGCGTGTCAAGTAACTAACTTGACATGCTGGGCCAGGGTGAATGCCGGGTCGCTCTTTCCCCTACAATCCTGGAACATATCACAAATCCCCACCTCCATAATTATTTATTTAAACTCTGTGACGTAGCTAAAACATCCTATGCTGATAATGTTTGTCTGTCTTCTCGTACTTATGCGTGGGGGGCAAGAGGACCGTGGGGGGAGGGGTGAGGGGTGGCATGAGGTGAGAGCTACCTCGGCCGTCCGAGCGGCTGACCTTGAAGCGCCCGACGTTGCGACGCACCGGTACACTCCCAAACACAACAGTAGCACATCAGCAAGCTACCAGCTACGTGAGGCTTGGAACACTACCGCCTCGGTATGCATGGCGGCTCTCGATGCCGACACAAGCAACGCGTACGCGTATCTAAGGCAAATAAGGTCGGGAAAAAGTACGCTAATCGCTTGGTGAGACAAAGGAGGGGGGGCGCTCACATGGTGAACCCTATCATCTCCCGTTGCCAACAGGTTCCAGAATTCCCCCCGTACAACAATGGATGAGAAGAGATATCATGACGTCGGCGAGCTGACACGATCGTGTAAGTAAGCGATGTGAAACGAAACATGTCGCGATCTGTGCACAGCCGCAGCCGCAGTAGCAGAAGCAGTGTTTACGTGTTGTACTGCCCCTGGAGCAACAGGTTCGCGAACGAACAACCTCGTCAATGTCCGTGGCATCATGTAAATGTACGGGCTGAATCACAGTTTAGTCGAGCACCATAAGTACTAACTTTGTGGTTCCGTTTTTTTTTAATTTGCACTACGATTTATCGTTTTCGCGCTACACTCTTCTAATTGAAGCCGCTCGAAACAACGCGGCAATATGCTAAGGTGAAAGAGCTATTGTTGGAAACAAGAAAAAATACTGCCAAGCGCGGAATTTACCCGCAAGAGGAAAATATTGCGGTATCGCAGCTGTACTCAGCTGTTATCGTATGTTGTATTCTCCCTTTTTTTCCCCATCCCATTAATTATCTTTCGCCTTTCTTTCCTCTCTCCTTATTCCTAGTCGTAACTCAGATCCGGGGTCACGAAGTACGCGCTTCTCCCTCCTCCCCCACTACGGTTCGTGCCTTGAATTTTCAGCACGAGAAGAATTCAACCCTTTCTTTCCCTCATGGACTCGCATTGAATTAAATTGTACTGTAATCATTGGATTCTTTGGAAATACGAGTTTCTAATTTTGACGGTGAAAAATACACAGGGACCCCATTCGAGTTTGTTTGAAGCGTCCGCGCCAGGCGTAGCGGTCCCAAAAGAACGAACGAAACGAGAAACGGAGATGTGCTTGACCCGCACACAAGTTTACAAGAAGTTTCAACTATCGCCATGCGTATAAGTAGAAGTCTTGACGACTTACCACCAAAGCTTACGTAGCGATACAAGGCCCTAGGGAAACAAAAGCCACCAGAGTCTGCAGCACCCTTCCTTCCAGCCATCACAGCGCATAGCCCACCGGCTAGATAGTGCTGATTGAGCAGACCGTGTTGATTTTCTTCGCAGCTCCCGCGGTGAGCGATGCCAAACCCCCTTTCCCCTAGGATGACGGTGAACTCGAAACGCCTGCTGTACGTCGGTAAGCCTGTTTGTCGCTAATCCGCGCTTCACGCGCATTCGCCGACATTTCTCCCGATCCCCGCTACACGCGCATACGCCGTTCTTTCTCTCGATAACCTTCCACCCATCACAGCTTTTACCAGTTTGATGGTCTTTATGGTGTACTTATGGTTAGTGTTTTTGCAGCGCCCGCGGTCGACGATGCCGAACGCCCCTTCTCAATAGGACGAGGACGTGTACGCGTCCTCGTCCTAGGAGAAGTGGGTTTGGTATCGTCGACGCTGCAAAAGGGCCAAGCAGGAGTGCGCCATCAATACCATCAAAGCCGTGAGCTCTAATGGCTGGAAGTGAAGGTGTTTAATCAGTGTCTCAAGGCATTTCGTTTCGCCTAGGAACTTGTACGTACAATATCGCTAGGTTAGACTTGACGGTAAGATGCCAAATTGCGGTTTGTACGCATGGGGAATTATAACGCATTGCGTTTGTTGTTGTTGTTGTCATTTACAAGGGCGCCATAGTGGTTGATCGTCAGCATCTATTAATAGTCTGTGGTCACAATGACGATACACGCATTGTCGTCATCTGATTGGCTCCGGTAAGCGTTTTGTTTTTTGTATGGCTTCGTTCAAGGTAGCGCGAACACGACATGTCGTAGTGTAAATACTAAAAACCAAACACACACACTTCATTCTTGTGTTGTACGGCTACTATTATATATGATTAACCTCGCACGTCTACTGTACCAGGTATGTGATACCACGTACATTATTGGCCGTATCAGTTCGATAGATTGTTACCTCAGAGACGGTAAAACACGTGCCATGGTCACGAATGCTGATGCCACCGCTGCTGTTGCTGCTGCTGTGCACAGCTCGCGACGTTGCTTGTGGCCGTCGCCCATAACTTCAACGATCGTCTCAGCCTTGCCGACATCACAAGACCCCGTCTCACCCGTTATTGTACAAAGCGCGTGCGAAAGCCGGTCTGGTCAGGGAGATGATCGCCTACGCCGTATTTTAATCCCACCATCCTTCGTCTGGCCACGCTATCAGCGTACTCTTCTTGACCTTCTGTGCAGCAGATAGGCGCACGCGCTGTCGGCAGCAAGCCACCACGCATACCGAGGCGGTAGTGTCTGAAGCCCCACATGGGTGGTAGCTTGCTGTACGTGCTCCTGCTGCGCTTTGGTGTGCACGCCGCAATGTCGGGCGCTTGAAGTTCAAGCCTCGCGGACGGTCGAGGTAGCTTTCGCCTCCTGCCATGCCCCCCTCTCCCTCCCTGCCCCCCGCATATTAGAATGGAAACCCACATGAAAAACTATTGACGTTGAGTGTTAGCACGATGTGGATGAATCAGGAGGTCTCGCAATGGGGATGGCCTAGCGCGATGTGTTCAAGGCGTGCACGAAAATGAGCGACCTCGTATTCACGCTCGAACAACCTCTCAAGTAACCTAGTTGATAGGTTGTCCGAGCGTGAACACGGGCTCGCTCATTTTCACACGCGCCTTGAACATCTCGCACATCGCGATTTCCATGATGAGGCCTTGCGACCCCGTGACATCGCTCCAGCACTTGACGCCGATGATTAGATTGTGTATTTTTTTATTCTGCGCCACACTACTATTTATTTCACCGAGACATCACTAGACGTGTTTTCGAGGCCAGCGCGGGAGGGAGCGACCCAGCTTTCACGGTTGCCCAATATATCAGGCAACGAAACCCCACGGCGCAAGCGTACATGCGATGTGTTAGGTAGGCACGCAGTAGTTAAGTTTTAGCATGACATCGTTGCGCAGGAAGGCTTGCCAGTGGGTTTCGCCGTTTAGCCCCGGCTTTCCTGTCGGATTTTGCTTTTTGTTAGAAAGCATCCCATTCCGGTGATCGAACATAAATAATAAAGGCTGCAGTGGACAGCGTTCTTGTCTGTACGATACCGTAGGAATACGAATGCAGACATTACGAGGGGCAATTTCTCCGCGTTGTAAACTCCCCGATCACCGTCGAGTGACCTCCATTATTTTTGTATTAGTAGGTGCAGTGAGCAAAAGCCACGTGCGTACGTATCATAGTTGGAAAACCGGCATTCGTTTCTGATCTACCTGCAAAGTAATCGGTTTCGCGAAGCATGACAACCTACACATCGATTGCCTTTTCTTCTTGACCCTGTGTTTTTTGTGGCCAGCTTTGGAGTCGAAGCGACGGAAGGCCTGAGCTACATGCACGGCATCGGGGTCATCCATTGCGACCACAAGCTTGACAACATGTTCATCTACCGCTTGGATGGTCCTACGAAACTCGTAGGGCCATTCGAGGGGCAATGCAGCTTGTTGTCACGATTATGGTCGCAGTGGACTATTCCCGACGCTATGCATGCGCTTGAGACTTTTCATCGCGTCGGCTTCGGAGCTGACCACAACCAACACAGCGTCGAGAAAAGAAGCAAAGATGTTGTAGGACGTCGTGTTTCAAGTTGTTCAACAGATACATGCACCGGAACGTGTGCACGGATGAGTGTGATGTACGGACAATTGCGGGCAGTGTGTAGCCCCGAAACGTGTACGTGCATGGGTGGGACTGCTGTGAAAGAGAGCGCACGACACCGATCCTTAGGAAGGTACATAAACAAAACAGAATCGTGCCTCCACCTGTGCAGGTAGGTGGTGTTTCCTCACTGCACCTGCAATGACAAGAGCGGTCACTGGGCGGTGATCGAAACGGTCAACTCTGCATACGACGCGGAGAACTTACACCCAACGATGTCTTCGTCACAAGATCGACAGCACGTTGATCTGCCGCTCGGAAAGCCCCACAGGCTTCGTGTGCATACAAAGTGACTGACTCCGGACTGTGGTGCGGTGAGTCGGGACTCGGGGGTGAAAATTCTGAACTGCTGGAAGGAACGAACGAAAACACACGAAAATCCCCTGCGACTTCAACCCTTTTGCTACAAAGGCTGTACCCACGTTAGAACAGCGAATATCCCCTCCCCGAGACAGGTAATAACTATTAATAGTTCACTATCCAAACCCTTCATGTCCTTTCCCGGAACAAACACAGTGCATACATTATTCATACCCTTGTGGACTCAGTGTATACCAGGTACTGCTGCATTTAAGTTGTCTATTTTTCATTACTGGTACTTGGTCGTACCAGGTATATATGTTTGACTGCAACTGCAACGCTTGCACTTGAACGTTTTGAAAATTCGTTGGTGTGTCCGGTTGGAGATGGATTTTGCTTCGTTCAAGTTCCGTAGCACGCGTCAATCGCTTGGCTTCATGTAACATAGACGTTCACAGTCTCCTGTTTCCTAGCATTTGGTGTGAAAACTTGCTGGTTGCTGATTGAGCAAGGCGACTGAGAACGGTTACGTATGGTTCGAATGGACGTTTCCTTTCCTACCAGGCTCCACTCTGTCCGGGAATATAGGGGTCGTATTGGTGTTCATGTTAGTGCTCGAGCGGTCCTTACTTTCCCGAACAGCGTAGTATATACATAGGCAGCTTGCACACATGAGTCTCGGGCGAAATCCTGATCTCATCACAGATACTGTTCGTTTTTAAGCTTTTTTTATATATGAATGCATGGGAAGACTGTTGATCAGCCAAGGCGAGAGAGGCTCGTAAGTAGGCACCCTTCTATGTGCTCGGAGTCGCTTTGTCAATATAGTCAACCTGCATGTATGTATGTAGACACAAATATTAACTAACCCCTTCGGGACTTGAGAAGGGAAAATCGTCTACTGTTAAAAATGTTTTATCATGCGTGACGATTACATCATCGGCCGCACGAAGCAAGCAAACACGCCCATTTTATTGTTTTCGATCAGGGTGATGCCGAGGAAGAACCGACAGCCGGTGCCTTGAAGCTGGTTGATCCCGAGGAGGAGTTGGTACTGCGAGGAGGGGCGGAGGTTGAAGGGGATGGCGATGCCGACGACCGAACCGAGGAGGGGAACGTCGACGATGACGGGGATGTGAGTCACACGTCTGGAATGTGCTTTTAGGTATTTAATGAAGTAGTATCATCAGCTGTCGACGTGAAGTCAAACCAATGATGTATATCTGAGTTTTTAATTCCGGGTCCCCGGCAATAAAAACACCGGCAATAAAAACACCGCCAGATCCTGGTACGTGTAGCAGTAACACTATGTTTCGTGCAAAAGTCAAGTCATAAATTATTTTCTGACTCCCATGTTCTTAAAACGTTGTCGCCAATGCATTATGTACTGGTTTACATGTACCATGGACAGATCATGATCTACTGTAGATCATTTAGATCCTAGCCTGCCGTTATGATATGTGGTGCAGCATCTGTATATTTATAGTACAAACCCAACCCAGGAAATTTGCCCTAGATGTGCAAATTCTACGGCTCACACACGGCAACATGAGCTACAATATGTTATATCGATCCGGAATGTATCTCCCCTGGGATATCTGGATGTTAACGTGGAGATAATGTATACCAGGTTAGATCATCTGTCCGAGGCGTGAAAATGCCATTATTATAAAAGCGTCAGCTGTGAGTCTGACCGATTGAGGGGTTGATACTCAACGTTGGAAGCTGTGCTTCATGTGTGATACGTCGGGCGCGCGTGCTCCATAGTCCATTCAATTAAGTACCGCTGTGATACTACTGTACGATACCTTGTGATTTCGGCCGATGTAGTACTAAGTGTAGTTGATACGTACTCAATGCTGTTTTATTCCAACCCTTGAATCGATTCACCGCTCTCGATTCGATTTCACGTTTCGTGCTGGACTCTTTTTGCGTGTATATAACGGTCGCTGGCACCTACTAGACGCCCTGGTGCCATCTACTGTATGTATATGTTCGTAGACTTCAAGGCACTGCCGACAACGTTGTACACGTCGGACAGATGACGATCTAGATATATTATCTGTATCCTAACCTGCCGTTATCAGATATTGTGCAGGGTATGTATAGTGTAGACCCAACACAGGAAACATGTCCTACACGTAGATAATGCAGATTGATCGGCTCTCACCCAGCAACATGAACTAGACCATTCAGATCATACAGATTATACAGATAACACAGACCCGGAGTATATCTGCCCTGAAATATCTACTACTAGTAGTATATGATGGAGTGGGAATTGATGAGCTGTCCGATGCTCGAGATAGATAGGCTATCGAATGGGATTTTCTTGACTTTGGCAGTAATAGATTGGGTTTGTGTTTCCGTAAGGAGAACACCTGTCGTCAGAATGTAATCAGGGTACATGAGCACGGATTATTGTGCTCCACGTGACGTACGAGAATTTTGCCCCACCTGCTGGTAATAATTAATATTGAACTAGAGCTGAGTGGCTCGTGGTGGGTGCCGTCAAAAAACGAGAAACGTGCGAAACCGTAAGAACACGGAACGCAAGGCAGTTCGAAAACAACCTGAGGTCACGGATGGAGCGCCCACAAGCCACAGCAGCCAACCAAAAGCCACGAAATCGAGCACCGCTCTCTGCGTGGTGTGTGAGAGAAGTACTGCAGTACGCTCACAGCGCCCGTCATCGGTAGACAGACGTGATACAAATGATAGAAATGACAGAACCGCTGTTCTTGAGTGTGGTGGTTGTGGTTTTAGGCGGCCAGAAAGCACCATACAACAACAGGCGGGGGAGGGGTTCAGAGGCTCTGGCGCATTTCGAGAGACCTGCAGCTTTCAGAGACAAGCAGGTAGGGAGGGGGAACTGCCAGCTGGTGATATGATGCGTTAAATATGTGCCACACATTCTGGTCACATCTGGAGCATGTAGATTATTCTCCGATGCCGCGTGACCTCTCTTCTGGCATACCCAAAAGCCTGCGTTCTAATAGGCTGTATTTGTAGGTTTTATCCCGAGCCCCGCGAGACTGTGAGCTAAAGCATCTTCTTTCGGAAACCCCTGCCTCGAGCATCAACTTGAAATCGGAGGAGCTTCGGAAATATGAGACATGCCTCGGCACTACAAAACAAAACGTCGCTGTTTGTGTAAGATCAAATTAATGCGTGAGTTCAAGTTGCCGACCCGCTGCATGACCTTACGCATGTATAATACCACCTTGAACTTACACACCTATTTGATCGTACCTACTTGAAGTTTCGCAGGAACTTGAAGTTTCGCAGGAACTTGAACTTACGCAGCAACTTCAACTTACTCAGCAACTAGATTTACCCAGCAACTTGAACATGCACAGCACCTCGAACATGCCGGTACAGAACGCCTTGAACTTGCACAGCAACTTACCCCTCTCCCCTCCTCTTGTTGTTCTTGTTGTTGTTATTCGCTTTTTGTCAACTCTTGCTTCCGTCGTGCCCCCGGCAGGCGGAGGAGGAGGGCCGTCGTCGGAGCAGGCGGAAGCGATCGCCGTCGGCAGATAGCGACGAGGGCGCTATAGGGGCCAACGGCGCCCAGGGTCACAGCGGCATTGGCGGTGCCAGAGGATTGTTAGAGGACGAAGATATGCCGGATGTTGCTTAGCGTCTCGAACGTTTCCTCGGGAACGTTTCTTCTGGGAAGTTTCTGGGATGTTAAGGTTGTTATTTTTGGCCAAAGTGGACTGCAGTTTTGCAAAAAAAAATGTTATTGTTTCAAGTGTTGGTGTTCTGTTTTTTTTTTTCGTATTATCGTTTTATAGAATACTTGGCTAATTGGTGAGTTCCGTATTTTTTTTTCTTGGTTTCTGCGAGTACTATTTACATTAGCACCTGGTAGTTATTTTTTCGTACGTCTTTTTTTTTAGTGATATTTGGTCACCTCGTTCGTAGTTCGTGAAGGGCTTTCCGCTTGCGTTGCCATGCCGAGCATGGATAGGGCTGCCGGGCTGGGGGTTCGCATGGTTGATGTGAAGGGGTGGGTTGTGGTTAAGGTTACTAGGGGTTGGGTTGGGTCTACACCCGTGCCTTGCTCCCACCATCGGAAGTGCTTCGTAGCCCGAGAATCGCGAAGAATCAGCAGTCCGACCCCTGGAAGATATTTCGCAAGTCGCTGCCAAGAAGACTCGCTGGGTGGGACGGGAGAGAGCGGGCTTGCGTGACGGGTGTGGGGAGACGCACTTCTTCATCGAGGCTGCGGCCGGGGTGGGAGTGGCGACGGTGGTGGCGGTAGGGAGGGGCCTACTCATGCCATGCACAGCCGTAGTCGTATCTCCATAGACCCTCGCATCCCTGCAATGCCGGGACGGAGCACGTCGGGTTTTCGCCGACCGGGAAGGGGTTGGGAGGAGGGAGAGGGGCGGGAGAAGGTCTACGTACACTGCTGGAGTTCGGAAGCAGGTCCCCTGTCCCCTATCCCCTACCTCAATAGGCTAAGGCTACGGCTAAGGCTGCTTCATGTGGCCGATGCTGTAATACATCGACACCTTTTTTTTCCGCGGCATTTTTCCCCTTGAAGCCAGCTCCAAAGGCCGAAGGGGTATAATAGTATGCATGGATATTGCCTCTGTACGTGCACTTGGACGATAGGATATAGCGGAGACATCGTCTGCGATCGTGACGATGGCGTGAATCCAGGTGATCGATAGACGAGCCCGTGAAACATACCGTGTTTACTGGTAATAGCAGTGCATTCCAAATTTGTTTTGCTCGTTAATAAATCGAATTTTCGTGCTATTAATAGCAACAGCGCCTCCAGTGCAGCCGTGTACCTGACATATCTCTTGTTGAGTGGGGCTGCTCCTATGACGTACCAGATATACCTGGATTTTGGGATCCGTGAGTTTGACGGTCACGGTCCACCTATTATACGTATTATACTCAAAATGGGAATTTCCCCATTCCAATAATCTGATATTCTCCCGGTGGGTTCCCATAAAGTGGAATCGCTTGGCTTCGACACCCCATTTTTTACCGGTATATATATATGGAAATATTTGGTTCACCAGTCGATGTGCGTCTTCAAACACATGCCTCCGTTCCAGAGGGTACAGTACATTTTTTTTGCATGCCTTAGTAATAAGTTTTGACAGTTGACCACGCATCCCTTTCGAGACGGAGCACGATGGAGGAGGGGGGGGTGTACTTCATTTTCATGCATGGCCGTAGTCGTATGATGGAGAGGGGGGGGTATTATTTTGACGGGTTGGTTTGGGTGGGTAATCTTGACCAGTGCCTAGCCCAGATTAAGGCTTACCGATGTAACAAAGAGGAATGACATTATGTAATGTGCATGTATGTGCTTCGAAGTGTATGATAAGTGACACAATAGCCCCACCACGTATCACACAAAAAGAGAAGAAACACGAAACAATAAAGTGTCGTCCTCTGTTACCTCGTGTACCCTCTGCTATTAATATTAATAGCTTCGAGTGTATATACCGAAAAGACTCGACCTACTGTTAATACCATTCACAATTTATTGCTGTCATACGCTTGTAGTATATCATCAGTCAGTGCAGCTGCTGCTGCATCACGCCGCTTTCCAAGCCGAGTATCGACCTACAGCAGGCAGGTAATACATTAGTCGGGAGAGCTCACATCAGATGATGATGTGAATTTATGTATTCATAGCATACGAGTACCGCATTTCTTTGTTTTCGTGTGGTAAGCAAACAGATGAAAATGAAAAAACAGACAAGAAATGAATGAAAAAAAAGTGAAAAACACAACAAAAGCAGAAGGAGGTTGAAAAGTGACAACATGAGTCGTGAAACAAAAAATCTACTGCTGTGTACGAGTAGGATCTACTGCTGTACAGTCGTGATAATAGATCATCTACGTACAGCAGCAGTAGCAGCAGCAGTAGTACGTCTGTAGGTCTTGATCTGTCCCATGTGTGGCAAGATACTTATTACGATCGTATATACCCGGTATATGTTTTTCCTTTTGCCACCTGAGAACTGATCCCAGTCTAATCCCAAGTAATTTGTCCCTAGAACGTGGTGCGCAGTTCCTCCGGGGGTTAAGATCTTTGATCTTTATATGCTGGATCCGTTTTTTTTTTGCCAACGGGATATGGTGGCTCATGCACCCCCGAACCAAAAACGCCTCAGGTTTCCGCATGGGTTGTTCCTGTGCTGCCCGCACACCCGCGGGCAAGGCTGTAGCAAGGGTGTACCGAGGCTCAGAGAGAGACGGCAGGAGGCGAAGAGAGAGCAGCGGCGTGGTGGTCATCTTCGCTGGTCCGTCCGCGGCTTCTGCGATAGGTGGTGGCACGGCTGTGATCGTGCTGCGATTTTCGACAGTGGCAGACAGAGAAAAAAACATCACACCCCGATTCCGCTGCTTCTGCTGCTGCGCGAAACTCCCGGGAGAGCACAGCAATGCTGCGTGGAGCGAGGGTGGCCGCTGGCCGGGCGAGGCACCCAGGTCACGAGGACAACGGCGGACGACCGATCCAACATGTCGGTGTGGATCTACAGGTGATTATCGGAACGGTGTGTGTGTGGTAGATGGAAACGACCGAACCGAGCTCGTACTCGAAGGTGCTGGGGAACTACCCCAACCTCGCCAATGCGTACAACAAAAGTCGTAGGTGTTGGGGGAGTACCCCAACCTCGCCAATGTAACAAAATCCACAGTAGGATCTGTATTGCTTGCTCGCTCGCTCGCTTGCTCGCTTGCTACCTTGAGCGGGCTTGCAGACGGGTGTCATTCAGGGGCATACAGACCACCTTTTGTAGGGGGCAGGTTTGTCGACTTGTTTGGCACTGTCAAACGAGAGAGAGAGAGATCACGCGCCAACACGGTACTGCTCAGACCGTCGCGTGCGTTTGCCGTCCACATTTTTTTTACCTGTTAGAGGAGATAGATCATGCTCTCCGCAACCCTACTGTTAATAATAGCTCCGATAAGTCGTACGTAGTCGCTGCCTGTTGGTTCGTAAAGTACAGTAGATACTGTACTCGTAAGCAATTCTGGTGATCGCTCTGAACCAACTTTCAACAAAATTGAAAACATTGCACAGTACGTGCTGCACTGCGCTGCACTGTACTGTATGCTGTATTGTACTGTATGCTGTACCGTACCTGGTATGCTGTGCTGTACTGTACTGTAGTACGAAAGCGAACGTCGAAACGCGGCCCCAGGGTTATACGAGTGTACCAACATCCAGGGAACCAAACAAGGTCAACATCTATACCAGCGTGCGCCGACAGCGAAACGCGTTGCGTGGTGTTGCCCAAGCCGGGTCCCGCCAGGAAGGGGTATCATAGCGCGTGTAGAGGTGTCATGTCGACCACGTTGTCGCCACAATGGCTGCCTCTCTCTCTCTCTCTCTCTCTCTCTCTCTGTGTAAACACATCGCTGGTATTTTTAGACTCATACATACGTACATGTACACTTGTTTACGAAAAACGAACATGATAACTTCAAAACCGAGCGCTTTTGCTGGACGCAGACCTCACGTCGCGCCCGTCTTTTCTTGTGTTCTGCTCACCTATTGCCAGGCATGGCCGCACGATATCGTCGCCAGGCCACCGACAGAGAGGAACTTCGCCATGTCAGCGCGGGGGGGTGCACGGCGTCAGACACGCCCGGCCTACCGCGCGCCGCCGGGGGCTCGGCCGGTTAGGAATGGATACGCGCCAGTAGCCTCCAACGGGGCAGCCAGGAACCCTGCTGTGATGCACGGGCAAGGGGCAGTTCATCACCCCAACCACCCGACGACGACCGCAGCGGCGGCTGATGGTAGATATCGTGCTAGTCCGAGAGAAGCTGCGCTGGCTGCGGAGTTGCTGGATGTGCGCCAGAAAGCTCGAAACGAGCACGCGTACGCCATGAAGCGCCTCGACGAGTTCAGGACAAAGGCTTTAGCTGACCGCCAACGCGCGAAGGGGGAGCTGACGTTGGTCAAGGTGAGTCGCCGTTTCAATACCGGCAGTTGCTGTTGTTGGATAAACGTGGCGGGGTTGCTGCTGTTGCTGTTACTGCTGCTGCTGCCACTACTGGAAGAGATTGATTCGCCAACTCGCCTATTGGCACAACCGCAATATATAACACATATTTCATACCAGGTACCATTGCCCCCCCCAGGTGCTGCGACGTGTCTTCTTATTACAGTACAAGTCGTATGATACGCCCCATTTTGTTTTTCTACGAGCGATTTTTTTTATGCCAAACCTACGGTCCACAAACCGGGAGAAAACGTGTATCATACGTACTGTAAACGCAACGGCGGCGTCTCACTGAACCAAGCAATACCTGGCATCATTTATTACGGACTCGCACTTCTCTGTGCCCCGGTGCTTCCGTCAAACAACCCTTTCTCCTCAGAACGAGCTCGAACGAGAGAAGATGGCGTCAGACGCGCTGAATGCTATGGGGCGGCAGAAGGACGACTTGCTGGTCGCAGCAGAGGTTTGATAATTTGTAATTTGTTTTCCTGTTCGGCAAGCCACATCGGGCAGTCCGTGCATGACATGCATTTTGAATACTTTTGCGTGGAGTCGATACTCTATTTTGCTGTGCATATCGATTCGCCAGCCAGCATAAATGCGCACTGACCAGGTGGGGATTCATGCTTGATAGTTCAACGCAGCATCGGCACTTCACGCAGAAAACCAAGTTGCTGGTGGGTACGATAGTCACTAGGCAGCCCTTGTGCGAAGCATAGACCTCTATCTCCGGTGGCGTCGGTATGGATTGTTTCGCTGTCACACACGAGACTGAAATAAGGTGCAGTGCTGTTGATCACTTCGAATCGCTACCAGGAATAACTAGAGTTCAACGCAGGATATGCGACTATATATAGTGAGCGTTATTACACGTAGATGCGCTGGGGTACATACTGTAGTTCCATATGCCTTGCCTACGTTCGTGCAGGGTGTTTAAACGTACACCGACAGCATGTCTACCCAGAACTTTCCTGCTGGCTCGATGTTCGAGGTCTTTCGTTTCTTGGCGATTACTTCGGGGATGCCTGCGGTACACTCATACGTCAACCGCCGTCTCGCTTTGCCGTCTCCGCGAGCTAGGAGCGCATAAAGGGCCTGAAGAGCCTAGTCGACAACCTTCTGAAGGAGAAGGCCGATTCGGACGGGTGGGCCAACGAGGTGCGCGAGACGGCTGTGTAGACCTACCTGCCCGTGCTTGTGGCTTGATGCGCTTAACGCTGCTTTCTGCACCCCAACTTTCCTTACCGTGCGGTGCCGTGTTGGATCACTGAGGTAGCATCAATCGGCCCCGACACACCACATTTTTGGTTGACATCAGACGATACGCGCCACGCAGTAGGGATATTTGCATCGCACTTAACCGGTTCCTCCTCGATATGCGTCGAACTATCATAGCGCACCCAAGCCCTAGCCACTGCTATGGACACCACGGCGGCATCGACGCGCGCACGACCACTCCTTCGTAGACTCAGGGATAACTGAATGTAGGTTATATTATGTTTTTGTCGAAACTTTAAACTGACACGCCGTCCAGAGTGACAGTGTGTTCCCGACGCGCGTCCCCTTTCCCCCCCACAGCCGGTTAGGGGCAACGAAGCTCTGGCCATTCTCCTCCCTGACGGGGTTGCAGCGGGACCTCCGCGTCAAGCGGAGATGCAGGATCGATGCTCCCCTGGCCTCGTGCGCCAAGCATTCCTCGGACAGAAGCAATCTGATTGCGCTTGCAAGCGAGAGTTGGCGAAGAACGGCCTGACACAATCGCAAAACCGATACGAGGACATCGATATCCTAGGGGAAGGGGGGTTCGGGACTGTCGTCCGCGGAAAATGTCGAAAGACAAAAAAGACTTATGCGATTAAACGGGTCAAGCCGGTGAGTTCGGACGGCTGAAAGGAAGGGTGGTCCAGTGTATGGCGGCGTTTTTTTCCTAATAGGAACTTGTATCGCTACGTAAGGTTTAGGTTTGGCGGTAAGGTGACCAAATCGCTAAGTACACGAATGGATTACTCGTAGTGCATCGCAATAATTTTTTGTGTTGTTGTTGTTGTTGTTGTTGTTGACGTTGCCGTTGGTATTGTCCTCACAGTAACTCATCGCCAGCAGCTATTGTAGTCCATGGCCACAAGGCAAGACACGCGTTATCATATCGCCGCGTTGCTTTGGCCCCAATCAGAGAAGCGCAAACACGACCAATCGTAGTGCAATGAAAATAACGAAACCAAGAAATGTTTACTTGAGATCTACCACAAAAATTGTGATTCAATCCGCGCGTCTGCACGATACCACCGACATTAGCACCATTGTTCGTTCGCGAACCTGTTGCTCCAGAGCAACACAAGACGTAAGCGCTGCTGCTGCTGCTGCGGCTGCTGCGGCTGCGCCTAGATCTCGACAGTTTCGTTTGCCACCGCTTTGTTACACAACCGTTTCAGCCTTGCCGACGCACGAGACCCCTTCCCATCCATTGTTGTACCAGGGAAACCCGGGAGCATGCCTCCTACGAGAAATGCTGGCGTATGTCATGTGAGCCTCCCCCCTCCCCCCGCTTGTGTCACCACGCGATTGGCGTACTTCTTGTGATCCCCTTAGCGGTAGATAGGCGTACGCGTTACTCGTGTCGTCATCGAGCCGCCACGCATATGTTCGAAGCCGCACGTCGATGGTAGCTTAGAGTAAATGCTACTGCTGCTGTGTTTTGATGTATAACAGCAGTACGTCGCAATGTCGGGCGCTTAAAGATCAGCCACTCAGACGGCCGAGGTAGCGCTCGCCTCATGCCACGCCCCTCCTCCACTCCCCTCTTGCCCCTCACTTCTCAGGATAAAATCGCACAAGAACATTATTGGCGTTGAATGCCTGAGTGATCTCGCGGGGTCAGAGGGACTGGTCATGGAATTGGCCCTCTGTGATATGTTTCATGCCAGTCGGGGGACGAGTGACCCATCATTTACCCTGTCCCAGCAACTGAGGTGACCAGGCCCGACGGCACATGTGTACATGCGGTGTCTTTTTCTCGCAGTAGACATGCCAATGTATTCTCTACTCGTAAGTAGTGTTGAGCAGGGAGGCTGATCGACACGTTTTTCCAGCTCGAGGCCATTCTCCCATGCTTCGCCGTTTGGCGCCGGCGTTCCTGACGATATAGTCAAAAGTTGCATATAGGAATCCGATTCCGTTAATCGAACAAGAAAGCATTTCAACACTGCTGTGAACGGCGTTCTTTTCTGTACGATATACAGCCAGTCTGTCAGCAGGACAGTAGGAACACAGAACGAAGACATTGTTGGAGGCAGCTGTGCTCCGCGCGGTTTATATGTAGAGTCGACCGTTTCGACCACCGTCCAGTAACCACTATTATTAATGTTGTACTATATAGGTACAGCAGGAAACTACCGCCTGCGCAGTTGGAGAAGCGGCATTGTGAATTGTCTACGTGTATCGTAATCAGGATCGATTTTGCGCGATTTCTTCCATAGTGTCGCCAATCATGCCCAGCATGCACACGTTCCGGGGGTACGTACTGCCTCCTGTAAAAAATTAAGCTTGGTCGTTCATCCGTGCACGCGTTCCAGTACCTGGAGTTGATGTACACTTTAAAAATACACGACGCCCACTTTTTGCATATTTTGTTTTTCTTGGCGCTGTGTTGTTTGTGGCCAGCTTGGAAGCGGACGCAACAGAAGGCTTGATTTATATTCACGGCCTCGGGCTGATCCACTGTGATGTCAAACTGGAGAACACTCTCATCTGCCGTTCCGGTGGCCCGTCTGGCTTCGTTGCAAAAATCACCGACCCTGGCCTGTGGTGCGGTGAGTCGGGATTCGGGAGTGAGGGCAGAAATTCATGAAGGAACATAAAAACAAACGCGCGAAAGGTCCCCGCGACTTCAACCTGAACAGTTTACTAGTACTCCAAGCCCTTCATCCGCGTTTTTGGGGAAGATAATTTATACTTGAATCCAGAGAAGGGCAAGTCTTGCTAAAACGCGCACGGCAGAACCATAGATTTTCCCTGGTTGGAAGGCATTTCTTGTTGAGCGGTGCCTTTTCCCGGTCGAACTATGGCCGCACCAGTCCTTGTTCTAACGAGAGTCTAGCATGGCAAAAATTAATACCTGGTGCTGTTTTCTCAGGCTTAGGGAAGTATGTCTACGTCACGCTACGAATAAACAACCTTTCGCAGGTACAAACAGCACGATGTGCCGGTTTTGTTGTTTCCCAGCGCCACCTGACAACCTATCATATTTAGCGTGCTGGCTGACACCCAACCGATATACTCTTGTCCTTGTCGCGAACACCACAGGACTTGGTGAGACAAGGTTGATAAAAACGGGCACCTCGGGGTGGACTCCCCTCGAGAACGTCCTCGGGGAAGTCAAAGCATCACCCGACCAGGATGCTTTCTCGGTCGGGGTTGACATGCTGTTCATCCTGGCCCGCCCCGAATTGAAGACAGATGTTGTCAACATGTGGGCCCACAAGGTAAGGGGTATGTCCGTGGCTGGTGAGGCGTCGATTTGACGGTAATGGGGGGTGTCGGAGTGTTACCTGCAACGAACGGTGATGCCGTGCAGCCTAATGCTTGTCTGTGTGCTGTCTCAATAATCTGTGTGCAGCCACGTGGCGTACGTACGCACGTACCCCTCTCCTACCACCGCAACGCAAGCTGGCCAATCAGCTCCCATGTTTCCTTCTGTCTCTTATGTATAATTCGCTTGTTCACGTCGAACGGCTCGTTCGTCCTACTGCAGATGTTGATGACAGCTGAAGAGGTCGCACGCCTGAATGCTCTCCAAGCCGAGGGGGGTTCCCAGGACCAGCTCCGGGTGAGTTCGCGTTAGGGCCGGCTCTTCTCGCACACCTCCATCGTTCTCGCGCGCTCGACCGAAGCGGGCAGCGTGGATCATCCTTACTTTTTGAATCGTCTATGTATATCTGGGCCATATATGCGTGCAGCGCCGTTTCTGAAACTGCCGTTCAATTTTCGCTTGTATACATCGTGTGCTACGTACAATATGAGCGAGCGACAATAGTATGTGCCTTATCCCTCAATTTGGTCTATAGGATGTGTGCCCGTTTGGATGCCACGCGCTGATCACCTACGCGGTCCTGATTCATGCTTGCGGCATGTCTACCTTGGTAAATATGTACGGGTACACAGGCGGAGGTCACGGAGCGCACCATGACCGACGGCAGTTTAGTCCGAATTCTTCTCCAGGCAGACAACCTGAACTCGGCTCTGCCCCTATCGGAACGCGTAAAGGTGAGTTTTTGCCGCACTCAGTTATGGTGGATTCTTGATTTTGTTCCCAGGGAACAAGCGGTCAGTTTACGTGCGCAGTTCAACAGACGACACCGATTACACCCTGAACAAACAAACCAGCCAGCACCCATCCTCACCTGTTATGGAGAAGGGCGCGCGTTCTGCCCAAGCGTTTCCGGTGCTGCAACGATATCGAACAAGGACCTTGGCCCGCCCGTATCATAACCTCAACGAGCAACGTTAGTTGATCTAGCCTCAACCATTGTGACAAGGCGAAACGTCTCGCTCTACCGAAATGTGGTGCTGCTCCTCAAATCTCAGCACCGAATACGTTTGCTGCGCTCAGCACCACCCCTTGTGAAATCACAAAGACAACAGAACGGTATTCTTGCCTCGTATTCCACCACGGAACTGCAGTATGCACGCATTTCGTGTCCCCCTTCTCTGCCTGCCTCATTATTATTCTAAGAGCGTGTTAACGAAAGTGAGTGTCAGTGCATAACGATACGCGCAGCATAATTAACCCAGCCCTCCCGTCTGCTTCCTCCCACTCCTGTTGTATGCAACACTTCTTTTTCGTGCCTAAAGACGTGCGAGGCGCTGACGAAGACGCTATCGCGGAACCCCCTGGACCGCCACAGCATGCCAGAGCTGACCACCCTCCTGCGCCACCTGGCAAGCGAGACTGCTGCCCGGGAGAAAATGCTTGCTGCTGTGCCGCCTATGTTTAGTCTCCTGCCAGGAAACGCCCCCCCGTCCGGTCTCGTTCCTCCGCTCGGGCTTGCTCCCCCTCCCCGTCTCGCTTCCCGGCTTGATTTTGGTCTCCTACCACCGGCAATGCCTCTCGTCATGGGCGGCGGCGGCAACCGTGGCGCGGATATTATCCCCCTGGGTGGCGGCACCAGGGGGAGGGATTCCATCAGCGCCCACGCTTCGGGGTCGCCCGCAGGAGGACTGGTCGGGACTGACGGCGGTCGAGGCGAGAACGCCCCGGGAGGCCTGGTCCAAGAGGGACACCTTCCCCACCCCCCCTTGGAGGGGCAACTCGAGGGCCACGGCACACCGTCCACGGGGTGGGTTCACGTCGCACCCCCCCTTCTTATGGGACCGCTCGGGGGTGGAGAGGACGTTGGTGCGGGCGCTGCCGTGTTTCCGGCTGGGGCCGTTGAGCCACCGCGCGGTTCGGCGCCGCGCAGCTCGGCACCAATCGGACCGGCACCGCACGTCGAGAGGGAACACGATGGTGCGGCCATTCCCTCTCTGGAGAACATCGCTAGGTGGGCCCCACCGTTTCCCGGATCGGCTGCTCGGGCGCTGGCCACTCGGTCTGCCGACATGTTGCGCTCCCTGGGAGGAAATATTAGGTTGGGTAACACCCCCCCCGTCGCCGCGTCGGTGCCTCTTGCGGGGCAGGCCTCCCGGGTCGGTAGCGGTAGTGGTGGCGGTAGTGGTGGCGTTAGTGGTGGCGGTGGTGATGGAAATGGGTCCGGCGGGGGACGGGCCCAGGAAGACGTGGAGGTGGAGGTAGTGGACGGGCCCGACACACCACTCACCTTTGCGCAGGTGCTCGCCGGCGGGTTCGGCGCGTCCGTACTCGCCTCGGACATTGCCACGCCCCCGGCAGAGGCATCCCACCCTCGGCTGGTGGGCGGGATCGACACACCGTTTACCTTTGCACAGGTGCTTGCCCAAGGATTCGACAGATCCACGCCCGCCGACATCGTTGCCACGCCCCCGGCGGTAGCACCCCGCCCTCGGGTGATGGGCGGTCCAAACACGCCGCTCACGTTTGCTCAGGTGCTCGCGCGCGGTTTTGGCGCGTCCGCTCATGCCGTAGGCGCTGCCATGCCCCCTGCGGCACCCGTTGCCGAGATTTACGGGCCTTCCTGAGACCCGCGCGCACCAGCCCGCGAATGTCGGTGTAGGGTGGGGGGGGCGGGGGGTGTATTTCATTTTCATGCATTGCCGTAGTCGTATGACCACCAGCCCGCGAATGTCGGTGTAGGGGCGGGGGGTGGACCACTACACCCGCTGTCCTGCTCGCTCACCCTGTCGGCCAGGCTTCAGGAAGACGGCGCCTGTGGTAGAGACAGCGCGGTGTTAAGGGAGGCGCCGGCAGGGCGCTACCTACACACAAGGAAGTGATGCAGCTTGGGGTTTTGATTGGCCGGCTCCTGTTCGTCCCGGACGGCAAAGTGTTTATTTTGGGCGATACTCTGGGAGCAAAGTCTCGAGAGCCCGTTTTCTATTTTCTACGTCTGAAGGTTTGTTGTGCTGAATGCACCAGGACCATCGGGACAGTGCTCATTCTGAGGGGTCTCGTGTGGTCCTACCGGGGGGGGTTCCGGTAACGACTTTACGCTAGCCGTGTGGGGGGCACGGCAGGTAGGCGGCGTAGCCTGGGTTGTTTTTAGTGGGTGAGCTTCGCGCAAGTCCCACACTACCCGGAGAGCTTATCTCTCCGGGTGGCTATCTCCACCGCACCTGATACTCCAGCCGGAGGATCGGGGCGGGTCGACGTACTCACGCTGCTGTAGGCCACAGTAGTACCGTTGTTAACTGCAACTGAGTTAAATCGACACACGACACAGTTATATGTGGAAGTGTGGTGAGCTTAAGCTTTGTTTTTACCCATCCGCCGGAGGATAAAAAAAAAAAAAAAAAAAAGCCGCGAGCATCCATGTTTTCGGTATTCTTTCAAATTTGTGAAGGTTTTTTTTTCTCGTATCGAGTTTGGAGAAGGTACACGGGAACGAACGGTAGGAGCACCGATACAGTATGTCATTGGCGGGTACTCTCATGCAGAGTGAAAAAAATGTCGTTTTTGGTACTTAACCTGCTGCCGTGGTCGGCTCTAGCCACGCAAGCAGCCTTCTCCTAACATTAACGTTGTTCGGGGCAGATATGAGTTCGACTTTCTAGGCCCGCGAGCTCTACGTACGAGTAGTACACATTTGTTATTTGTACCTCAGCGTTGAGATATCTTGTACAAGGTTTCTATTTAGCTGTGCTGTGCTGTGCTGAGCTGTGCGGTGATATGGTAACGCTCGTAATATGTGATGGGGATCGTCAGATATTTTTAGTTTTAATACAAGCTACACGAGGGGGGTAAATTTGTTGTGGGCCTACAGCTGGGGAAAAGCAGAGAGGATACTCCAAACCACAGAGTCTTGTGCAACCATGCCCTTGGTGGGTTCTACGGAAACCTTGATAATATTTTTGTATAGGGGGTCTGGGGGATACGGCGCGAGCTAAGCAAGGCTGTTGTGGAATCCACCCCTTGGCATTTACTGCTATTCATTGTACTACACTATGTTACTGTTATAGTGTAGCATCACGCGTTTCCCTACTACACCGCAGTAAGTGGCAGTAATAGCGACTGCTCATACTTCTATATGAGGCCGCATGCATTTTATTTAGTGAAAGCGTCGACTCGAACAGGAGCATCTTGACGGCCTCCTGATGGTATAATAGTGGAGACAGGTTTGGTACCCAACAGAAGAAGGATGCATGCTTATTTTGTACGAGCATGTGGCTCATGGAGCTACCGGGTGACCACAGTTCGAGCACAGTATGGAACACACCTACAAACCTACGCACGTGTACGATTCGAGCCCCCTCGTTCGTGAAGAATGAACTGCAAAAAAAGGGAGACAGCGACGGCTGTCAACGCCAAGCTACTGTATGTAGCGTTAGCGTTGATAATAATCCGAACGTTCACGTTTTGAAACACTTTTCCCAACAATATGTGTTGGATCAAGAAGTGTATCGTGAGTTGTTGCCTGCAACGTGTCTCGAGTCCGCGCAAGGAAACCGACAGGTTTCTTATCTCGCCGTACCTCATTTTCTCCACATGTGTTTGGCGACTGAAGCGATTGAAAGTCATTACTACGCAGGGGGAGACGGACTGACTGCAAGCCTCGCGCCGTTTACTGCCAGGTACCAAGAAAAGTTTAAGCCGCCGCCCGTCATCTTGCCGCACTGCCAGGTTCAGAGCTAGCGCTTGGCAACAAGGAAAATACTACTCGTACAAGCACGTATGGTACTGTTGTACTTCAACAACGTCAACCACTACAGAAAAACATGTACTTGAAGAATATTCTATGTTGGCACCTCAGCACCCCCCCCCAATATTTCCCGCCTTGTATCTGAAACTTTCGGGCCTCGACATTAATGTACGTACGTACGCGTGTAAGTTAGGTACGGTACGAATTTACCCGTCGGGGAGGCAACATACTCGTACGTACGTATCATATTGCCATTATGGGCGAATGCCATTACGTAAAAGTTTATCATTTCGACGGTGCCAAAAAATATTGGGATCCCTTTCGAGTGCAGCAGTAGCCTGCTGCGTCCGCGACTGCCGTAACCCCGCCCCCGAAAAAACGAGAAGGGGGAGGGCGGCTTATTTGACCAACGCACTCAAGTTGACGACAGTTACAAATATCCTGTTGTTGCGCGAGTTCCTACTATTGATAATAGCGACAGGTAAATTATATTTTTGCGGTATGTTTCCCTCTTCTTCGCTGCTGTTTCGGCCAATGGTAAAACCGACGCGGCTTAGACGCTTTATCCCCCCTCCTCCTATTACCGCCCGAGTACATGCCAGGTGGTCCGTTAATACGGCGGTATGACGTACGAGTAGTCGAAATAACGTATCATGGTATGTATATATGTGGACGGACGAAGGGAGTAAGTGCTGACCGCAACGCGTCATAAGCGCGGACATAACCAAGGTGAGTGCAATAGCGGGTAGGGGGTAGGGGGAGCAGAGCCCTGCGGCGATCATATATGGCCCCGGGTCTGTGTTTCGACGACGGAAGGTCAAGGGGGCAAGAGCCAAAAGGGGCAGGAGGTTATATAATACGTGGCCGGCCGTTTTACGACAGACCCTCGCATCCCTACAAAGAATGCCGGGGCGGAGCAAATCGATTTTTTTCCTGACCAGGCAGACATTGCTTGCACTAAGCACGAAGCGTCGTGGGGTGTTCGGCAAGTCGCATGAAGGGTCAGGTGCATCCTAGCAAAACGCCGGGGGGGGGGGGGGGTTGTCCCTGAAAACATGAAATACAGCAGTACGTCGTCGTCGACGAGGTAATGGTCATTTGTGTATTGGAAATCCTAATCCTCGTATCTCTTTTCAATGCCCAATGTGTGGATTCACTGCCTCAGGCAGGGCGATGCCAAAGTAACGATGGCTGTACGGTCGATTTTCCCTCGGCCTGGTCGCATTCAGTTTACGCTCGATTTACTTGACTCGCGACGTCGAACCGGCGGCCGTTTATTTTCTGGGTGCTTGTGTTTTGCCCCTGCCACCCACCACAGGCACGCATTAGACATCAACGTGGAAACCCCCAAGCAGCCAATAACCGATAGGTATCAGTTTTGAACGCGTGGCCTACGGCTGATAGAGCCACATCATGGTGTACATGCCGTATTCTAGCTTCCATCCTCCCTGCGGGCGCAGGAATGCTCACCGCTGGCGCGGGGAGCGTTTACACGGGGGTGAGTGCAACTCGAGAGAACTCGAGAATATTTTTACAGCAATTATCATCATGTGCCTTGTGGTTGTCTTGTTTCGGATGTTGCATCTGCCATCTGCCATCTGCTGTACGCGTACCCTTTCTCTGTACATGGGCTTCTCCGATCCCGAGCCGTGCAACTATGATGCACCATCAGCATGATGCACTTGAGTGTGTGTGTCCGTGTCCCTTGCTCCTACCAATGACGAACTGGACGCGAGCTCTTGAAAAAACGAAAAAAAATGTTTGTTCTCTCTCGCGTACCATTATCTCGTATGCACTCTGTCTGGTAGCATGAGTACCAAAATTCAAATTCAAATTTCGGCAACCAAGCTTCAATTTTCGGCGACTGCTCTGCTGGCTGCTGGCTGCTGGCTGCTGGCCGCTGCTGGCTGGCGTGCTTTCTGGAGCATGCTTGGTTTGTCCGTGCTGGGTTTGTCGACAACCTCATCAACCTGTCGGGTATGCCTGCTATACGTAAACAGTAGGTGGCGGACTACAGGAGGAGTAGTGATAACAGCACTCACGACCTTGATCCCTCGTGATCGAGGCCTAGTCACCCCTTGATACGTGGTGAATATTCATACGTATTCACTGAGGGTTTGTGCCTGGGGACCCGAACCCGAGCCCGAAGCCAGTGATCAGTGATCAGTGCTATGTATCACTACTGGTTGTAATATGATGCTGTGCTTGGTGCTTTGTAAAAGATTCAAATAATAGTTGGTTCGGCTGGCTTGGAAGTTGTCCTTGGAAATACTCGTTAATTCGGCCCGCTCAGGACTCCGGATGCTTTGTGGCTTGGAAATACTCTGGTTGAAGCCGTATACAAAATTTACCAGGTAGAGTACTGGCTGTACCCTGTACCCCAAACGTAGCAAACCAGAGGGTGCACATGTCTACGTTACGTACGTATCATATGAATATTAATAGCAAGATTTACTACGTATATACGCAGGTGACCAGTACCGTCGTGATGTCCATGGTCAGTTTAGGAAGAGATACGAGTACGTATCGTCTTTCCTCTTAAATCATGGTCCGCAGTTCGAAATCTCGGAATTCGCTCGTTCTTATACCCGTATTGCCGTATTGGCTCCGGGTCAGGGTTTGGGGCTGGGTTGGGTCGTCGGGTCGTCGGGTCGTCGGGTCTACGCGTCTACCAGGTACACCCGAAGTAGCTTTATTGGACCTATATGCGCTACGTAATCCGTTTTATAAACGGGGTCCTGATGCCTGTAGATGATACCATGGGTACTACTGTACATACCAGGTAGAAGATAGACGATAGAGCACATTATTACAAGAACGGTGGAATGAGGAGCGTGACAGACGCCTTCAAGTGGTCAAACTCCTAACTGCATTAAGCTACTGCGTTGGCGGTTCTTCTCTTTTTGCTGTGTTCCTACAATAATCAATCGTGATTGATTGGATCGTTTTTTTTTAAGCGATTTGTGTCAGCACAGAAACCTTTTTTTTAGTGACCGGCAAGTAGTTGATGGGTGTGCGTGGTGGGTGAGAGAGTTACTGGGTGGGTTGGTTGGTCCCTGGGCTGGTAGTCCCACCATCGCCAACACCACCCACCAACATTTCTTGTTAAGCGATGCGTGTCAGCGCAACAACCTTGTACAGTGGTTATTAAGTGGATCGCTGGGCTGTGTGTGTTGGTGCATTATTATATGGAAACGACGAAAACTGGCAGGGCATCATGTATGTATGTGTACTACTACAATGCTGTGTACTGGGCAGGTCAAATACGTACGTAGGTGCAGGTATAATAATAAAAAGAAAAATGGTACAATGGTTCCAAGATCAAGTTATCGTAAAAAAATAAAAACAAAATTATCATGTAAACTGTGTACTATTAATACTACTCTGTGTACTGGGCAGGTCACATATTGGAATAATATTATATTACCGAAAATGCGAAAAGAAAAAAAAACTGGTACCATAATGACGAACTGAGCAGGTACAGCAGCAGCTAGTACAATGCAAAGAAAAGTTCGAGTATAAAAAAAAAGGAGAAAAAAAGAGGTCGTGTTCTTTTGTGCCCGGTTAGTATACTATACAGCAAGCTGTGCACTCGTTGCACAGAAACAGGCGAATGACAATATGCAAGAAGGAAAGCAGCAGAGCAGCGCGCAAACGTCGGGCATATTCATTTGTGTACTATTTGAAAGAGAAGTGCTTTCTACAACTAACTTAAGATCAACGCCTCTCGAATTGCTTATTTTCTCTCGAAACTCAGCCCTGGCTTCTTTCTTTTAGCCTGTTTCTATATTAGGTGTTCCTGTATGTACACGGTATCAGCAGCAGCAGATAAGAAATGGGATGGACAAAAAAAAAAAAAAATGCTGCTGCTGCTGAACGAGTGCGTACCAGGAACCACCACCAAACCACGGGACGAAGCCACCACCAACCACCACCAGCCACTACGAGCAACAACAACTTCTGGTGCTCCTGCGGCTCGTGGGGCAGGGGTGGTGGCGGTGGTGGTGATGGTCGTCGTTGTGGTGTTTGCTGGTGATGGTGGTGTGTGTGCTGGTTGCTTTTTTAGTTGTGTGCGATGATGGTCTTCCTCCTGTTGGACACAACAATCACGATCGATCATCACCATCACCACCTACCTGCCTGCCACCAAACCACGGGACGAAGCCACCACCAACCACCACCAGCCACTACGAGCAACAACAACTTATGGTGCTCCTGCGGCTCGTGGGGCAGGGGTGGTGGCGGTGGTGGTGATGGTCGTCGTTGTGGTGTTTGCTGGTGATGGTGGTGTGTGCGCTGGTTGCTTTTTTAGTTGTGTGCGATGATGGTCTTTCTCTTCTCGTCCGATCATCACCTTTGTTGCTCTACTGCCGAGACATGTGGTCTTCACTTTCAACCCTTGACAGCCTTGACATGCCGTGACTGTCACCAAACAACTAGTTTTTAGTGTGGAACACTCCACCCTACACCCTTGACAGCGCATGTTTTGCCTTGCTTGACATGTCTCCCGACATCGTTTTGCTTGAGAGTTGCCGGTGGTGATGCTAATCGTTGCTATATACTACTGCTATTAATAGTTAGCTCTACTGCCGAGAAATCCCAGTGACACAATTTGGCACTGGCAACAGTTTAGGGCAGTCACTACCGCCTAGCTCTCCGATCTCGGCACGGCTTTCGACACGAATAGCACAGGACGGTCGGCACAAATAGCGGGCCTCTATCAGTCCCGAGCGTGTCTGAATCGGTTGAGTGTACGCGTCGCGCGCCAAAAAAAAGCAAAGCGAACGAAGTGCAGACGAAGTGCGAGGGACAGACAAACCTCAATATTAAGCTTTCGTTAAATAAAGCCACGCTGCGGCAGCTTTCAGAACTGTTTTTTGTCCGTTTGTGTCCGTTCGCGACCAGGGGGGTACACCCCCACGGGCACATACCCAACCCATTAGGAAAAGCATCTATTGATGCTTCGAAGGGCTGCGCCCTTCTCAGCATCAAATATCTCCTCATTATGATACTGTATAAGTTCTCCTGCGGCTGACGCCGCCCGCTCAATGAAGCGAGTCCAAGGCCTTGACAGCGGTTATACGTAGTGGGTGACAGGTGATAGTGCCGTACGGGAAGAGTTACGAAACTTACTTTGCATTAAAAGTAGTGTTTGCATTGTGAAAACAGTCACTGGTGCTGTTGAAGAACAACGAAAAATCGCGAAATACCGCAAACAATACACGGGCTAGCCTCCCAGTCCAATGGCACACGCCGTCCAAACTTGAATCCCTTGCTTGCCCAACCCAAACATGTATATTAAAATGTTAGTTGAAGCGAGCAATACTTGTCCCTGTGAAGGAATGCCCATTTAAGAGTGGGGACACAGGGATGTCGAAGCTGGCCATGGCACGCTTCTCCTTAGGTAAAGTTCTTCTTGCTGCTTATCTCATGGTAGAGCTCGATAGGGTACGAGAACGGAGTGCGAAGGTAGGGCTCAGCCAAGTACCAGGCTGATCCCACTCCATGTATATTCATACATGTACGATCTACGGAGACGTTTCCGTTACTAGCACGTCACGTGATCTCATACTCGTACGTATTTGTCTATCTACTCGCAGTAATACGTATTGCATCTCCTCATAGCTACGTGATACATCACATAGCCACCCTGAATAGACTAGTCGTAGATGCAGATCACACAACGATCGAAGGATGATGATCATATCATCCCATAAATCGGAAAGGGGGGTCGAAGGTACGGCTATTCGAAACAAGTAAATCAAAATGAGGACATATGTCTTCCCCACACCTCGTAGTGAGGCTTCAACGCCTAACCCGTGAGACAAATGTGCCATACGAGAAGAAAAAGCTACGATGCGCTACAGCAAGCGGGTACAAATAGTTATAGCGCGCAGAGGGGTTGCTCTGCACGCGGGTCCCAGTGACACTTCGCCACCATCGTATCGATATAATCGTTTGACGCGCTTTACAGCAGTACGAGTACGCACTATTGTGTAGCACGAGTACTGCCGTACTGAATAATATATTATTACGTATCCGTACTTTTCCATGATCGACGGCCACAGCGATGATGCTGCATCGACGTACTGCACTACTACTGTGTGTCGTCTGTGTGTCAGTGGGTCTACCCCCTTATCCTGCTGCAAAATGATTTGTATTCGAAGCAGAACTACTGTTGTTGCCTGTCTGCACTGCTGTGTATCCTTGACTTACTACGTATATACGTCTGACGACGCACTCCGCTACTTGGCGCTTCTATCGCATCGATATAATCCATAGTAGTAGAGAGAGGCAACAATCCGTTTGACTCGCACGCGGGGTTTGTCGGCTGGGGGGGAGCGGGTCGGGGCAGGCCCCGACCCGCTCCCGCCGCAAAGTCTGTGAGGTGTGGCGACAAGAATACCTTTATTTTGCACTTGACGGGCTGTACGAATAAGACGTACGTACTGCATTCAATTCGCCATCAATCGCATCATCAATCGTAAATATTCCATTCCGTGTGTGTCTGTACGAGTACGAGTACAGTTAGGACAAAATTGTGACCCCCAAATATAGACGTTACCGGCTGTTTTAGTGTCCGGTTTTCGTTCCGGACAAAAATGAATTTTGTTTTTTCGACCAACCACCACCAAGCAAATTGGGGCCAAAACCCAACAGCCTGAAGAGACCAGACTATGAAAATGGCAAAAGTTTTGTGTGCAACCAAATTTCGTATATATATAAAAGCTCAACCCTAATCGTAGCAGGCGAGTAGAGGCAGCAACACCTGCAGCAGCGGCAGCAGCAACCGCCGGGGGAGGAGATGGAAAAGGGCGGCCGCAGATTGTCGAAAAATTTATGTTCAAGGTCGTGCTGCTGCGGCAGGCTTGACTCCGTGGAAGCAGGAGTGAGCCTGCTGCTGGCGCTAGGGCTTGCAGACGCTGCAGATGCTGATGCGGAGAGGGTATCAATCTTTGTCCGCTGGCGTCTGTTCTGTTGTCGTCAAAATCAGCACGGGTACGCAGAGCATGACAAACAACATCGACAACAACGGCAAGAGCAGAGCAGCATCTTATTTTATTAGACAGAAACCAACTAGGTTTTCATGTATATTTCACGTCTGGGGACCATAGTAAATAGGACCTACGGTTAACACAAAACATGCATATTTCCCTATTTGTACTCACAATATTTGGTCCTATTTACTCATGGTCCTCCGTGATAACACATAGAACAAAAATTCTACGCAGCTCGCAAAGTTGAGTATCTACTATTCAATCGGTTGAACTCACAGCTGACGTATCTATAATAATTTTATTTATAAGTTGAAACAAGAAATAAACGTCAATCTTGCAGCAGACCGAAACACACGGGCAACACAATCAAGTTGAGTGCTATGCCCCCCAACATAGCATAGAATATAAAGCAAAACAACTCCTTCTTGCTGCTGCTCACCCTCTTCCTCAAAGTTTCGTTCGCCACGTAGTGCTTGTTCCCCCATGCCTTCGCGTTTTCCACCTCCCTCTCCATTTGCTTCAGCTTCATCTTCTCGAAGCCGAGCCGCTCTCGAAGGTACATGCCGGGCTGGTCTTCTTGCTGAGCTAAAAGCTGCCCGCCAGCGCCATCAAAAATCACCGAAACAAGCTGGTTTCTTTCCTCCATCAGCCCATCCGTGACCAGCGACAAGCGACGCACCTCCTCCCCCAGCCTCACCACGTTCGCCTGTTCCGTTCGTCTCAGTGCCTCCTCTGCAACCAGCGCCGCTTGGGCTCCACGCGTTTCTGCTTCGGCGTGCAGCCTTTTTTCGCGCTCAACGTCCAATTCGTCTTCCATACCAAGCCTCAGGCTCTTCTCCGTATCAGTTGACGATTTCAGCTCCGCAGCCAGAGTCTCGGCCGACCGACGATGTTCAGCCTCTTTCGCGCATTGAGCAACAGCCACGTCGCGTGCACGCGCGACGCCGTCGTGCCGTCGCTCCAGTGCATCGTAGTCGCGGCGCTCCGTCGCATTCGCGCCGCGCCTCTCCCTGCCAACCTCTCCTATCGTTTTCCCGTCCGAGCGAAAAACTCGGCGTTCTTTTTTTTAGAGCGTCTTGCATTTGAGCTTTAGTTTTAGCTTTTTTACGGCGTGATTTGCCCATCATAGCAAACAAGTGTTTTTCAGACGAGTGGCATTTGACTATGACGTATGCGATTTCTATGCGGTCTTCTACTCTGCTTGCGCCAAAACCCTATGTCAATTTCTGTAGCTACACTTCTTCAATATTCATCGAGTCACTCTGCTACGGTCTGCATATTACTGAAAACACTGAAAATCACCCTTTTCGAGTGTTTTCAAAGCCCTTCGAAGCGGAAACACATTTTGATGGCAGTCGGAACGTAGAATACGTCGTTTTACAGGTCTCCACGCAGTGAAAATTCTCAATTGTAGACGTATCAATAGTTATCGTTGATGCCATGCAGTAGGTCTGGTATACTATATTCAAGTTACATTGGGACTCAAAGCAGTCCAAAATATTGACGATTTTTCAGTCTATTCAAATGTTACGTTTGGTGAAAATTTCATCTATTTAATCTGCCACTTTTTACTGGTTGTTAAGGACCTCAAAATTTGTCCTAACAGTACCGGCCCGCTCATAAGAAACCAGAAATCGGGCTTAGGCTTAATTTCTTATTTTAGAAAAAGGTAGGTGTGTCCCGCACTAACTTCAGTATAATAGCTGTCGACTTTCTTATTTCCCCCGAACTGTGTTTAGGCTGAGTTTCTTGTAGGGTACTTTCTCGTGGGAGGGCCGGTAGCGTACAGCATGTCAAGATGTCAAGATGTCAAGTATGTGATGTCGAGCGGCGTAACTTGTTGTGTCGTTTCATTTGGCGTTACATTTCGCACGAACATCATGGATCATGGACCATGGACCATGGATCATGGATCATGAAATCGTGGATCGACTCGGACTCTCTCCCAAGGCATGGGCCCTATGGGCCATACTCGTAGAAATCATGACGATTGATTGTGTGTTTCGGATCACACACCCGAACGCCGTCTGACCCACTCCGCTTCCTGGCAATTCCATTCAAACAATATTCCACGGACGCGCATACACAGGGTTGCCAGCTGGGCGGGGCACGGGGGTCGGAGCTGCGCCCCGACCTGCTGCCCGCCGCCTCGCCTGTGAAGTAGTATTATGTATTGTTGTAGCTTGTACGCAGCTATGCCTGGTATTCATCATTCATGTACATACAGCAGCTTTTGTAATGCTGCCTTGGCGTCCTCGATGTATGTATGTGCTCGTCACAGGCGCTTGCGCACAACGCGTCCTCCACATTATCGCCGCGTGCAACGCAGCGTATATCACCTAGGCTCAGCAGCAGCAGCAGCAGCAGCAGCACAGCAGCACGCTGCTGCACTGCAGTAGTCCTCCACGTTATCGTCAGGTGGCTGCCCGCCGCCTCCCCTGTGAAGTATTATGTATTGTTGTAGTGGCTTGTACGCAGCTACGCCTGGTATTCATCATGTATGTACATACAGCAGCTTTTGTACGTAATGCTGCCTTGGCGTCCACCATTTATGTATGTGCTCGTCAGGCGCTTGCGCATACCGCAGCTTAAATCAGCGTCCTCCACATTATCGCCGGGTGCTAGCGCACAACGCAGCGTATATCACCTAGGCTCAGCAGCAGCAGCACAGCAGCAGCAGCACAGCAGCAGCAGCACAGCAGCAGCAGCACAGCAGCACGCTGCTGTAGCAGTCCTCCACGTTATCGTCAGGTGGCTGCGCCGTCGCTTTGCACAGCTGCACTTCCCACTTCCCATGTAAATAAAGCTCAGTACGAGTACGTCCGACACAATAATCGACTCGACCCAGAGCTGATATTACCTAGTCGGGTTAAGTATCGAATGTGTATAACTTTATCTAGCCAAAGGCTACAGAGTCAAATTTCTATGCCAGGTGTAAGATGAAGTAGAGGGATTGATGGGCTACAGAGCCAAATCGTGTTTGGAGTTGAACTAAGTAGGGGAGGGGATTACTAAAAAAAGATGGAATTAGACGTCGAAACAGAGTTGAAAGGCAGGGGATTTGGGAAATTAAATAATTTCCGCGACAGAGCCCAGTAACTAAAGTCACTGGGAATTAATATGAGATCCAAGTGACCGAACCGCAACGTGAAGGTGCCGGAAACAAAACGAAATCCAAAAGACCCAAGCTGAAAGGAAAGTACAACTGAAGAGAAAACAATGCACACTGCGATGAAAAAGGAAAAAAAAACAAGGTCCCGAACTTGGACTTGAACAGGCTACGTAGCGTGGAGCCAGTGGTCGGGCCGATAGGAAAACAACAGATTCCGACCGACAGGAAGCACGAACAAAAGTCCGAAGGCTGAAGACGGTACGAAAGCGAAAAGTGCGCTGCAAAGCTTGAAAAACAAAACGGGGGGTCGATAGCGAAGGACGTAGAGGCCGGCAACAACGTGGGGCCAATTATCTATAAACGTGGGACCCGAAAAATCTAGGTGGTAAACACACACTACAAACGTAAGTCGAAACTAAACGAGATTATACGTTTGAAAACAGGCAAGGCAAGAAAAGAGAGGTCAAGAGAGAATGCCTCGGACCTGGTACACCACGCCATGAAGAGAAAACGAACGAACCCTAAAGTATACTGCAGGGACTGAAGCTATGCGTAAGGCGTAGGAATGACTACTCGCAGAGGAGACAGGCAAGCCGAGGACAGAAGCGTCAAAACGAAACGCCTCGTAGGCTGCAACAAAAGCACAAAATATGCTACCCGTGTCGAAATAGACACACAAGAAAGAAAAAGCCAGGGCGTGAGGATAGAAGCCCGGGTATAAATACTGTAGCACCACGGTCCAGCGTCTATCGTGAAAGAGCGGTGGAAACGGTGGTGCAGATTAAAAAAAAAAAAAAAACACAAACAAACGTAACCGCAAATGACAATACCACAGAACTACGATGGTAGATTGAAGAAAACACAAAGCTCCCGAACGTACAATACCACTGAAGTTCGGTGGCCCTCGTGGAAGGAGGCAAGCGAAACCGGCGGTGGTAGATGGAACGAACGTACATATCCCGAAGAAGAACCATTATCCGAAAGACAAGAGAAAAGGCAAGGCACGCTGGGAATCATGAAGAAGGTAGCGCCCGTATCGTTGGACCTGAGAGGCTAGCGTTGCGCCATTGGTAGAAAGACAAGACACAACACAAAATGACGACGTCGAACAATAAACGCGGGGGCCGTAACGTGGAACCTAAAAGGCTGATAATGTAAGGCCTCTGGTCGAGTCAAAAAAAGAACGCTGGAGGCTACCAAAGCCAGTCGCAAGTATGCGAAGAAAACAAAACACAGAAAAAAAAAAAAACGAAAAGGCGGCACAGAAGGCGGAAGATGGAACCTAATCTGGAAAGTTGAGGCGGGGTTGAAGAACGTGGGACCTCGGAAAGCTGGCTTAAAAACAAATACGGCACTCCAACAAAAGCGTACGTGTCAAGGTTACTGGGCCGAAAGAAGTCACGCAAAGGAAGCCGAAACCGAAAATATCTACGAAATGCCTACTAACGACAACAAGCGGGAACGGGGTCAATACGCGTGAGACCCAGAGGGGGTACACTCCTAGCTTCAAATGGATACACGCAACAGCTAGTAGAAGCGAAACCCTCCAACGAAAACGAAAATAGGCCGCCGAACAATGGTGTCACCATGAAAAAACTCGTGCAGCTTGGAGTAGGCCAGGAAATATCTATATTTCCAACAAACTCGTCGATAAAAGAGAACAAATAAAAACAAAAAACCGCAGCCGGGTTCGAAGGGGGTCGATAAGGTGGGACTCTGACGGGCTATCATAGAAAGTGTACGCAACATAGTCAAGAAGAATACAGTAACGGGGTACGAGGGCCAGGAACGCGGGGTCGGTAACTGGAGACCGTGAGGGACAGCAATGGAAAAAATAGAGCTGAAGCTAGCCGTAGTGGAGTGCAATGAACTGAAATGGGGGGTCAATTACATCAAGCCCACAAAGGTTAGCTGATATGAACTGCTCGCAAAACTCGGTATGTGGCAAAAGTCAATACGTTCCAAAAAGGTATGCCAAACACAAGAAAAAGGGAGATTCACGGTAAACGACCTGGGGCTGCAAAGCCAGAACGAGGTCCCACATAAAAAACCAAATACTTCTGTAACGTCGGAATCAACCACTGGTGCTGTGAAACCCCATGAAAATACCGCGAGCTACACGGGTTAGCCTCCCATTCCAACGACTACACGCCGGCTCCCTACCCAACTAAAAAAAAGAGCACACTCTCTTGAAGCGAGCAATACCTACTCGTTTCATATACCACGAAGCGAAGGCCGCTCTATAACCCAAGCTGCTACCAATTTCAATAATAATCGGGGAACTCAATTGTCGCACGCAAAATAACGTCGAAATCATTCACTGGTGCCGTTGAAAACACATGAAAAATCGCGATCTTGAAGCGAGCAATAAAATGCTCCTGTAACGTCGAAATCGTTGACTGGTGCTGTGAAAACCCACGAGATGACATCGCGAACCGCACGGGTTAGCCTCCCATTTCAATGACTACCTCAATAAAAAACCTAATCTCTCGAAGCGAGCAACACTTGTCGCACGTATAATTACTCCGTTAATACACCACGAAGCGAAGGCTGCACTAACCTAAGCTGACCCCATTCAATAATACTCGGCAACGAGCCCTACCCAAGCTGCTGCCCATATCAATAGCACTCGGCGGGGCATGGCGCCTAAACCGTGAAGCCAGATTCTCTTGAAGCGAGCACAATAAAATGCTTCTGTCCCACGAATCGAAGACTGTAACGTCCGACGAAGCGAAGGCCGTTCAACCAGAGCTGCTTCCCAACTTGATCACGCTCGGTGGGGCCTACCCGACGCCTCTATGCATATGAAGCACTCCTTCAACCGCACAGAATACTCCTGCAAAGTCCAACGAAGCGAAGGCAACCCGAAAAACAAAACACACGGCGGAGGGTGGCAATGTTAAATGCACGCCAAAACGCTCCTTCAGTGTCCCTCACAAAGCGCAGTTAAATATCTCCGGTATACCAACACACCACCGTGCGATACGTAACGTAACGCGTCGGATCAAGTCAATGGGCGGGGTTCTAGGTGCTGTCGATGGCACGTGGCGCAGCTAAAACGCTACAATACCGCATGCACATGCTCTTGGCCAATGGGGGCGGTTCTAGGCGCTTAACGTGGCATGTGGCGCAGATAAATATCCCCGACATGCGAACGCATCACGTGCGATACGTAACGTAACAACGTAACGCGTGTAATCAAGATGGCGAGGAAAAATCCTGCTCGGAATGCTGGGAGGAAAATGAGGTGTGAGGAGACGTGACTGCTGTGCGTAGAGCTGGGAGGACAAGGCGACGCGGAGGGATTTTGCTGCTATGCGTAGAGCAGGGGCGTAGAGCAGGGGACTGTGCGCCCGTGCGATACACAAGCACGGAAAAAATATTGGCCGAGAGGAAGAGGCCACACAGGAATATTTGCTGAGATGAAAAGAAGCAGGGGAAAGTGAACCGAGCGATAGGTGGACGCCAAGAATACTCCCTGGGGGGTATAACAGGGACTGTGCGCACAGGAGCCCGGCTGTACGGGCGGTGGGAAGGTCTGAACGCATCACCGTGCGATACCTACTGAGCGTTGCGCAAAACAAATATCCTTGATAAGCTTACTAGGGGGGAAGTTACTGTAGTAATCAGAGCCCATGATGGACCCAAGACAACATAATACATAACAGGTACAACCTTTATTTTTACATTTTTACTAACAATATTTGGTTCTGACTTCTATGTACGAGCTGGTTCAGGCATATCACGGCAAATTTCGTCAGTCATGAATGCGGCATGCAATAGCAACTCCAATGTCACATATTTTGTATCATACTGACCGCCATGAACAGTGGAAGAGGGTGACGTCGCCAGTTTTTTGTTCAAGGACCTAGAACTGGCGCTACCGCCGAAAATGTGGCCCGACCAATCACAGGCCTTCAAAGTGGTCAACAATGGTCAGGCGTTTCCGTAGGAAAACCTGTTTTCCCCCAATTTTTTTTATGAACGAGCCGCTTCCAGGTCGTCCAAGGCATGTTTGTACAAAGTTTCACGCAAATATTCGAAGATCTGACTGCGTATGATCATAGTAAGTCATATTTAACGCCTAAAGTCGATTATATACTGAAACTAAGTAATTACGAGGCAACGCCTATTTTGGCCCTTTTACCGCACAAAAGTCAAAATGTCCACGCCGTTTTTTGGAGATAGACCCTGAAATTTGGTACACGAGTTTTATGCGCCCTACTCGAGCCTTTTACGAATTTTTTTTTTTTTTTTTTTCGACGGAAATTTCGGGTCTCTTAAAATTGACCCAAATTTCCCAAAAAATTACAAAACAAACAATATCTGACGAACAAAAAAAAAAAAAAAACCCATCCGTTAAAGTCTCGGGTAGGGCGCATAAAACACGTGTGCCAAATTTCAGGGTCTTATCTCCAAAAAACGGCGTGGACATTGGCCACTGAGTGAATTTTCCGCTTTAACTTGAACCAGCCTGTATGTATACTATGCCCCCCCGTAAGAGGACGAGGTACTCACGGCTGCACTGCTGTTGTGGGTTCCTTTCGGTCCATATTTTCCTGTGAATCCCAGCCTACCTTTTTGTTCCTACATAGCGGGTATGATGTACGTAGTCCTTTGTTCTGAGTAGCTGCCACGTACCAGGTACACATTACCACCTGGTATATCATACTTGGTACCTGGTACAAGCGAGTGCTATCGTATGTACCTATTTTTACATAATTCGTATATATAAATTAAAAAAAACAACAGCTGTGAGATCGAGGATTTCGTCGAAACTCGTCTTTGCTAGCTGAGTGTGATACTTCGATCGCGTATATTAGAAAAAAAAAAAGAAAAAAAACAGCTGTGAGCTCGAGGATTTCGTCGAAACTCATCTTTGCTAGCTGAGTGTAATACGATGTACAGAGTACTACGGTATGAGGAATCTTAATTTTCGTAAATCGAAAGTACTTACCTGGTATGTCATATTGCAAAAGTGTCCCGCACTAAGTACACGTGCGTGCAAATCTGAAGGAGCTTACGTGCCTTGTAAAAAGTACCCACGTAGACTATGTGGGTACGCAAGCCAAACCCCCAGACCCGACATGACATACCAGGTACACCAGAACTCTGCGTCTAGACACCCTGCTCCCGCTTGGCACCCTAATTCCACCGGGACCTGCGCCATCCAAACTAACCCGAGATATGTTATGTGGACCTGGCAGGGCCCACTTATGCTTTTATGTGATAACAGATCGGTATGATTTGCGTCCCTCCCATAGAAAGGAAGGTTTATGAACGTGAAGAACACACACACCCACATATACGGAGTTGTGCGGACTTAATTACTATTTTTATTTTGTCAAAATGATCAAGACACTTCGATTGCGCGTGCTATGCGTGGTGTCTGACCTCGCGAAGGACATACGGTACAGGTACTCGTATATCGTTTTTTCGAGTTGAGGTTTTGTAACCAGCGCTTGCGCTATACCTCCAGAGCCCTTGGTGAACCGTTTCGAGTTCATGTTCATCGAATGGTTGGTTGCCCTTCCGCGATCTTGACTTTTAACATTCAGTTGGTTGGCCTGTTGCGATCTTGATCTTTTGTTGATTATCTGATCTGAGTTGTTTCTTATTTTAGTAGTGCTGTTTTAGTGAAGCTTCACCTTTACGAGACTATACGAAGAAGCCATTCTGCTGTCGTCATCCTACATCGGCAAGAGGCGTTCTGCTGTCGTCAATGAAGTCTTGTTGCTCGTATCTCACATCAGAAGCAAAGCGCGCAAGCCCCGCAGCCTCACTCTTCGTCCTCCACCTTCTCCCCACATGAAATCTCTACCCGCTCAGACTCAACATGCCTGGAGTCCTACCTATGTAAATAGGTAGTAGGGTGCTGACAGGAAAAGAACAGAAGAAATCCGCGCGCGAGCTCTCCTTTTCCCAACCCAATAACAACAACAGCAACAACAGCAACACAAGAACAACACCCGCTCGTGAGGGGGGAAACGGGCCCCTGCCCCAGTATCAGCTGCCCTTGGTAGCTGTTAGCAGGGGACAAGAAAGGTGGGCAAATGCTTGTTTTCCGTGTGAAATCTCGGGCGTTATACGCACTCGTAGAGACCAAGCCACCAGGAGATGGCCGCCAGCCTTTTCCGAACAGACGCGAATATAAAATTGTGTCTTGCCCCATCTCCGTGAGTGCGTGAGTGAGTGAGTGAGTGAGGGATGTCGGGGGGTACGCTGTCGCTCGATGATGCCTCTGGATCCGACGACTTCAGAAACCCCGGCCGAGTATGTCAAACTACAGTATACGTACTGCTGTACTCCGTATACAGTAGTGTCTCGAATCTGCTGTATGCGCCCGGCCTATTTCTCCCGAACAGCATCCTTGTCGTGCGTTCGAGCCATATAGTTTTGCATCGTCTTCTTTTGCTATTGACAGTCTTTTGTGTTGACGATGCCGTCATCTGTGCCCGATTTTGCGTTGCTGTACATTTTTTCCCTTCCGTCTGACGCCCTTTCCTTCGTTATTCGCACGGTTGCCGTCGTTTGCTGCGATCTACAGCAATGTGGGAGAACGTGCAGGCAGTCTGGGGAAATCGCGCCAGCAAGATAATTGGCGACAATGTGCCCGGTGTCTCGGTCGTCTAAGAAGTGGGTGTCTTCGTCAGGGTGAGGTTACATAATTATGAATTATTACTGTGTTTGTCATCCGACAATGTACATCGTGAGCTTCAACGATAACCACTCAAAACCATTCCCCAAAAGAAACATCAAAACTTATTTTACCGAATCTCATATCCCCGCTAGGTTTTGTTTTCTTCTGTATTCAGCTGGACTGTCTTATTCCATGGGCATCTCTCAACACCGATGATGTGCCATTCACTGGTGTGTGCGTTTTCCCGGATTCTTGGCGCGCTTTGTAGTTGCATTTTCCCATCTCAAGAAGCTATGTTTTCTAGGTACACGCATTCTGCTTGTAGTGTGCTGTTTGCACAAACAGCAAGGCTACCTTACTTCTCATCTTGATACTTGGTATTGTTTTACGCCACCGTACGATGTGCCTCAACAGCCCTCGAATGAAAACACTTGAGCAAATCCCGCACCGCCTCTTATTTCCTCGCCCAAGCGTGTCAACTCGTAGTAGACGCGAGGCACCAAATCATTCAGCGCACCTGTCACTCATTCGTCCTTCTTCGACCCGCCCTTCCCGGGGTAGGCTTCATAGGCCGAAAGCAACTAGCGTATGGCCACCCCGCCCCCCTCACGCCCTTCTATGCTTCCCCCGATGCCCTTTTCTTCCGGTGTTTGTATGTCTGCTCTTCGTTCTTCCTTTTGCTTGTTTTCCTGGTTACTTCGCTTCTTTTGTATAGGGAAACAAAGGCCACCAAGCATTTCAACACCCATTCCTTCCACCCATCACAGCTCACGGCCCACCGGGTCGACCTTCTTGGTTGCGTATACCGTGTTAGTGCTTTTGCAGCGCCCACGGTGTGCACTGCCAACCCCCCCTTTCCCCCAGGATGTCGGTGTCCTCCAAACGCTGCTGTACGTGGGTAGGCCCGTTCGACGCTAATTCGCGGCTATGTGCACGCGCGTGCGCTGTTCTTTCTCCCGATATGTTTCCAGCCATTACAGCTCGCCGGTTTGATGCTCTTTATCGTATACTCCTTCTGTGTCTTCTCGGCATCGCCAGCGGTGGACGATGCCGATCCCGCCTTCCTGGGACAAGGATGTCCTTGTCTTAGGGGAAAGGAGGTTCCGCATAGTGCACTGCTGGCGCTGCGGAAAGGCCAAGAAGGAGTGCGCTTCAAAGACCACTAAACCGGTGAGCTCTATTGGCTGGAAGGAAGGGTGTTCCAGCATCTGGTGGCTTTTTTTTGTCTACGTAGGAACTTGTATCGCTACGTAAGGCTTGGCGGTAAGATGCCAAAACTGCTGTTGGTACGCATGAAGAATGATAACACGTCGTGTTTGTTGTTGATACAAAATTCGAAATACTCCATCGGGGGTCATCTAATCCTTGGTTCCAATGACAGTACACACGTTGTCATCACCTAACTATCTCAGAGCCGTGTTTTTTTTTTGTGTGGGTTCGTTCAAGGTAGCGCGAACACCACACTTCGTAGTGCAAATAAAAAAGCACACTTAATACTGGTTTCTATGGTTACTATATGATTCCCCTCCTACTTCTACTGTGCATGATATCACGGACATCGTTGCCAGTTTTCGTTCAATAACCTGTTGTCCCAGGGACAGCAAAACTTGTAACAAACACTGCTGCTGCGACTGATGCTGCTGTGTACAGCTCCCGACTTGTTTCTCGGCCGTCGATTACGTATACGATCGTTTCAGCCTTGCCGATGTCAGGAGAACCCTTTCCATCCATTCTTGACGCAGGGGTATGCAGGAACTGGTCTGGTGCGCGGGATGATCGCCTTCGCCATGTGAGCCCACCCTCCTTTGTCTCACGACGCGATCAGCGTACTCTTCGTGACCTTATTTGCAGTAGGTAAGCGCACGCGTGTCGCCAGCGAGCCGCCACGAACACCAAGGCGATAGTGTCCGAAGCCGCGCATAGATGGTAGCTTACTGTGGGTGCCGCTGCTGCGCTTTGGTGTGCACGCCGCAACGTCGGGCGCCTGAAGTTCAGCCTCTCGGCCGACAGAGGTAGCTCTCGCCTCCTGCCACGCGCCCCTCTCCCGCCCTGCCCCCTACATGTTCGGATGGCAACCCACAAGTACACTATTGGCCTTGAGTGTTTACACTGTGTGGATGGATCAGAACGTCTCGTAGTGAAGATGGCCGTGTGCGACATGTTCCAAGCTTGTACGGGACCCCGTATGCACGCTCGAACAACATATCATAAGTTACTTGAGCGGTGTGTCAAGCCACTTACTTGACATGTTGTGCAAGCGTGAACGCGGGGTCCCATACAAGCCTGGAACATCGCAGATGGCGATCTCCATAACGAGTCCTTCAGACTCCGTGGCACAGCATGTTTTCTCGTGCTGAGATGTGGGGGGCAAGAGGGAGGTAGCGGGGGGGGTGGCATCAGGCGAGTGCTACCTCGGCCGTCCCAGCGGCTGGCCTTCAAGCGCCTGACATTGCGATGTACGCGCCAAAGCACAGCAGTAGCACTCTCAGCAAGCTACCAGCTTCGTGCGGGTTGGAACACTACCGCCTATGGTATGCGTGGTGGCTCGACGCCGACACGAGTAACGTGTACGCCTAACTACGGCAAATCATATCACAAATAGTACGCTAATCGCGTGGTGAGACAAAGGAGGGGGGACTCACACGGCGTACGCAATCATCTCCCGTTGCAGACAGGTTCCAGAATTCGCCTGGTAAATTATTGAAGGGGGAGGGGCCTCGTGACGTCGGCAAGGCTGAAACGATTGTGTGTAAGCGATGACAAACGAAACATGCCGCAATCTGGGCGCAGCCGCAGTAACAGAAGCAGCGTTTACGTGTTTTCCTGCCCCTGGAGCAACAGGTTCGCGAACGAACAATGTCGTTAACGTCCGTGGTATCATGTAGAGGTACGGGCTGATAAATCACATTTTAGTCGGACGCCACAAGTACAAAGTTCTTGGTTCCGTTTTTGTTTTTTGGCACTACGACTTATCGTTTTCGTGCTACACAAATTGAAGCCACTCGAAACAACGCGGCGATATGCGAAGGTGAGAGAGCTTTTGTTTCAACAACAAAAAAACTGCACAGCGCGTATCGGTATGAGTTATGAATTTACCCGCAAGGAGAAGGTCTTGATGAATCACAGCTGTACTCGTACTGGACTTGTTGGAATGCGAGTTTCTAATTTTGATGGTGCAACATATATGGGGACCCCTTTCGAGTTGTTTGAAGCGCCCGCGCCAGCCGTAACGCTCCCTAAAGAACGAACGAAACGAGGAACGGCGATCTAAGTAACCCGCACACAAGTTGACGACAGTTTCAACTACCCCCATGCAATATATATATATAGCAGCCTTGGCATATCACCGCCAAACCTCACGTGGCGATACAAGTTATTACCAAAACAAATGCCACCAGACTCTGCAACACCCTTCCGGTCATATGGGAGCGTACAGCCCACCGGGTTGATGGTCTTGATTACGTGAAAATCATTTTCGTGGTGTGGAAGCTCCCGCGTTGAACGATGCCGAACTCCCCTTCCCCTAGGGTGACGGTGTCCTCGAAACGCTGCTGTACGTGGGTGAGCCCGTTCGACGCGAGCTCGCGCCTACTCGCGCAAGCGCCGTTCTTTCTCCCGATATCCTTCCAGCCATCACATCTTTACCAGCTTGATGGTTTTTATCGCGTAGTCCTTTGGTGTTTTTGCAGCGCCCGCGGTGGACGATGCTGAACGCCCCTTGCACTAGGACGGGGACTTGTATGCGTCGTCGTCCTAAGGGAAGGGGGGTTTGACATTGTCGACCGCGGGCGCTGGAGAACTACCAAACAGGAGTACGCAATAAATGCCACCAAACCCCTGAGCTCTAATGGCAGGAAGGAAGGGTGTTTCAGCGTTTGTGGCATTTTGTTTCCCCTGGAAGTTTGTACGTACAACAATATCGCTACATAAGTTGTGGCGGTAAGATGCCAACTGCTGTTTGCACGCATGGGGAATGATAAGGCATTGTGTTTGTTGTTGGTATTGTTGTTATCGTTGAAAAGGACCTCATAATCGTTCATCGCCAGCATCTAGTCCGTAGTCGCAATGACGATACGCGCGTTGTCGTCACCTGATTATCATAGGCCCGTGTTTTATGTTTGTGTGGCTTCGTTTAAGGTAGCGCGAACACGACGCTTCAATGCAAATGAAAAAAAACACACACACTTGATACTTGTGTTCTACGGCTACTTGATGACTCACCTCGCACATCTACTGTACCAGGTATGTGATAACACGGATATTATTGGCCTTATCAGTTCGACCGCCTGTTGCCCCATAGACGGTACAACACATACCATGGTCATGGATACCGATGCCGCCGCTGCTGTTACTGCTGCTGTACACAATTCGCGACATCGTTTGCGGCCGTCGATTACTAGCACAATCGTCTTAGCCTTGCAAGACCCCTTCCCATCCATTCTTGTACAAAACGTGTGCGGAAACCGGTTCGTTGGGGAGATGATCGCCTACCCATTATTTTAATCCCACCATCCTTCGTCTGGCCACGCTATCAGCGTACTCTTCTCGACCTTCTTTACAGTAGATATGAGCATGCGCATACCACCCCCCCCTCTTCCTCGCTGCCCCCTACATCTAAGGATGGCAACCAACAAAAAAAATATTGGCGTTGAGTGTTTAAACGTTATGGATGGATAGGAAGGTCCCGTATTGGAGATGGCCGTGTGTGATATGTTCACGGCGCCCAAGAAAATGAGCGACCCCGTATTCACGCCCGAACAACTTCTCAACATATTTGTTTAGGTAGCTTACTTGATACCTGGTACATGGTATGTTGTTCGAGCGTGAATACGGACTCGCTCATTTTCGTACGCGCCTTGGATGCGTCACACCCATCCATCTCCATCACGAGTCCTTCGGGTCCCGTGACATCGCTCCAACGCTTGACGCCAGTGATGATATTGTGCTTTTCTATCCTGGGCAACGCTACTACTAAAAGTGTGCGAAGACATAACTGGACGTGTTCGAGGCCTGTACAGGAAGGCGCGACCCCGTATTCACGCTTGCCCAACAGACCAGGTGACCCAGACCCCACGGCACAAGTGTACATGCGGTGTATTTTGTTTATACAGTGGTTAAGTCTCAGCATGTTAGCGTTGCGCAGGAAGGCTGCCGATGGATTTCGCCGTTTAGCGTCGGCTTTTCTGGTGTTGTTGTTTTGCTGTTGTGGAGCATTCGATTTTTTTCTTGGAATGCTCGAATACGGCATGGAGGGCGCTCAGGCCGTATGCAAGAGCAGGGTAAGCAACCTGCGGAGAGAGGTGGAAGCAGTGCAGAAATTGGTCGAAGTCTACCTCAGGCGCCACTTCAACAGCCTTTCCACGTACCCGGCCAAGGTCCGCGAGTTGCTCCTCAAAGCAATGAACGGTGGCCTCAAGGAAAACATGTCCTCGCTTGCGTCACAGGGGGGCGATCTCTTCCGGAAACATCCGTACGCCGCGCCCCCCCCCGGTACGGGTGTACCCATGACCACGCCGAGTTTCACGCGGCTCAGGGAGCTGGTAGATGATGGCGCCGCAACCAGCCTCGTGGAACGCAAGGAGTTTTGGAGCCGGCCCTCTGACAAGGCAGCTGGCTCCGTCGGGGGGAAGAGGAAGGGAGCCCCAGGTGCGGAGGGGCAGCGTTCCGCTCCAGCGCACGGGCGAACGAGCGGCAGGGGGTTCAAGCCTCGAGCGCAGGAGCGTTCCACACTGCCGGGCGTGTGTGATTTCGCGTGGCGTGGGGCCTCGTGCCCGCGGGGAAACTGTTCGTTCGCCCACCACGTCCCCATGCAGCAGCAGCAGCAGCAGCTGCAGCAGCTGCAGCAGCCGCAGTTGCTGCCCCCCCCCATCCCCCCCGCCTCCCCCGCCGCCGTCGCAGCAGCCCCAGCTGCAACAGGTTGCCGCAGCAGCAGGGGGGGGGGATGCAGGAGGAGGCGGCGGCGGGCATTGGCTCCCGAGCGTCGCCCGCTACAGTCGGAACTTCGTGGGCGGCGTCCGGGGTGGTGCCGCAGCGGGGGGCGGATCTGGACGGGGCGCTGGCGGCAACTGACAATACGGGCCCTGCCGTCCGGCAGGGCCGACCGAAGGGGGGGCAGGGGCGGGAGAAGAATGGATAGTCTTCGGAAACGCCAGGAGGTCCGTGGGGATTCTTCATACACCCACTCCCGGGTCGGTGTCGCCGGCCCTGTTTCACGGTGAGAGTTAGGTTTCGAGGAAAAAATGCAGAGAGTCAAACAACAGAACGTTTCAACAGAACGTTTGAAGCAGAGTGTACGCTAAAACAGCAAGACACCACACCTCAGAACTCAGATTGTCAGCACCGTACCACGTACCAGTACCCAGCAGTGACAGATCAGAAGAAGGGCGTACTTGATAAAAGGGACGAGGGGAAGAGTGTGAGCCACTTGACCCATAAGCCTGAACATCCCCACTTGCCGTCGAATCGGGTTGGAGATGCCACCGAGGTCGCGGAAGGTTCAGCACAGCGGGTTTGCTGTGAGCAGGGGGCTTGCTGTGTTCCCCACTTCTTGTCGAATCGGGTTGGAGATGCCACCGAGGGTACCGAAGACTCACACCATAGCGCAAATCAGAAGGGCCGTCCACCCGTTCAGTACAACGGAATCCCCACAGCAGTACAGCAAGACACCACGTCTCAGAACTCAGATTTTCAGCACCGTACCACGTACCCAACAGTGACAGATCAGAAGAAGGGAGTACTTGATAAAAGGGACGAGGGGAAGAGTTCGAGCAACTCGACCTATAAGCCTGAACACCCCCACTTACCGTTGAATCGGGTTGGAGATGCCACGGAGGTCACGGAAGGTTTAGCACAGCGGGTTTGGTGTGAGCAGGGGGCTTGCTGTGTCCCCCACTTCTTGTCGACCCGGGTTGGAGATGCCACCGAGGGCACAGAAGACTTCGGGTCGAATCGGGTTGGAGATGCCACCGAGGGTACCGAAGACTCACACCATAGCGCAAACCAGAAGGGCCGTTCACCCATTCAGTACAACAAAATCCCCACAGCAGTACAGAAGATGCCGTCGGGCGCCCCCCACCAGCAGGGGGCGGGGCCAACCCAACCGATACGGTGGGAGCACAGGCACAGTGCAAATCAGACAGAGGGGCACGCACAGGACGGGCTAGTTGAGCCGTCTGAGCAGGAGCCTAATATTAGCACGTTTGTTCCGGTCGATTCGCGGGAGAGTAGCGAGTCAGCACGTTTACGGCTTCCTTATCGTGTGTCGCTCAGTCGAAACAGAACAGAACGCATGGTACAACAATGGCACGCAGAAAAACAAAACTTGGAAAACACGACCTTGATGCACAAGAGAGAGAAGATTTGCTATACAAGCTGGCACACATTTGCACAACCATGATGCGAGATATCGGAGGAGTAGTGGGTGACGTCGCACGAGCCGTCGGAAGATCCCTGGTAGCACCGCCTATAGACCCCACACACATTCGGCGATACTTCGGAGACTTAAAAGGCTTCGGAGCAGTCGACGAGCTAGTCTCGATAGTCACGGGTGGTGTACTAGTGAGCGCGGCCGCGACGGGCGCTGATCTTGAGCGCGCGTTACGGTACGGAAATCACCGCAGCGTCACTGAGCACTTGCCAGCCGTCTGCAAAAAAATCGGGGAAGACGTAAGACGCCAGAAATGTTTAGTGATACAAAAGTCAGCCGTCCACGAAATCCCGAATCTTAGGGTCGCCCCGTTGGGGGCGGTCGTGACTTGAACTCGGAGGAGCTTCAGAAATATGGGACATGCCTCGGCACTACAAAACGTCGCTGTTTGTGTAAGACCAAGTTGATGTGTAGGTCCAAGTTGCCGACGCGCTGCATGACCTTACGCATGTATAATACCACCTTGAACTTACGCATCAATTTGATTTTACCAACTTGAAGTTTCACAGCCACTTGAACTTACACAGCAACTGGGCTTCCCCAGCAACTTGAACTTGCACAGCACCTTAACGTTACACATCACCTTGAAGATACCGGTACACAACACCTTGAAGATACCGGTACACAACACCTTGAAGTTGCACAGCAAATTACCCTCTCCCCTCCTCTTGTTTTTTTTTCACTTTCGCTTCTTGCAAAAACTTGTTTTCGTGCCCCCGGCAGGTGAAGGATGAGGGCCGTCGTCGGAGCAGGCGGAAGCGATTGCCGTCGGCAGATAGCGATGAGGGCGCTGTAGGGACCAGCGCCGCCCAGGGTCACACCGGCATTGGCGGTGCCGGATGTCGGTTGTAAGACGAAGACATGCCGAATGTTGCTTGGCGTCTCGAACGTTTCCTCGGGAACGCTTCTTCTGGGAAGTTTCTTGGAAGTTAAGGTTGTGATTTTTGTCCAACGTGGACTGCTGTAGTTTTGCTAATTTGTTTTTGTTTGTTTTAAGTGTTGGTGTTCTGGGTTTGGTTTCTTTTATTATCGTTTTAGGGGATATTTGGCTAATTGGTGAGTTCCGCATATTTTTTCTTTGTTTCTACGAGTACTATTATTAGTTGTTTTTTCGTACGTGTTTTTTTTTGTGATATTTGGTCACCTCTTTCAAAGTTCGTGAACGGGTTTCCGCTTGCGTTGCCATCTAGAGCATGGTTAATTAAGCCTGCGGGGTTGGTGGTTCGCATGGTTGATGTCAAGGGGTGGGCTGTGGTTAGGGTTAGGGGTTGGGTTGGGTCTACACCCGCGCTTTGCTCCCACCATCGGAACTGCTTCCTAGCCCGAAAATCGTGGACAATCAGCAGCCCCGCCACTGGAAGATCTTTCGTAAGTCGCTGCCAAGAAGACTCGCTAGGAGGGGCGTACGTCTTGCGATGGTCCGCAACCCCTGTTTAGGGGCGGTTTCGGCCTTCCTCTGGACCTATTACTTTTCCTGGTACACGCAGCTGGAGAACCGACTTGCAGTGTTTTTCGCAGTTTGAAGAGACACGCCTGGCCGGCAGATCGGAGGGCAGTGTGCCGGCCACAAGGGTACAAATGACGCCGGCATTGAATTGAGGGGGGTCGCATGTCCTTGCAATACCGTACAGACCTCCTCTTTCGTCAAATCGATCGGTGGGGCAAAATGCCTTTGTTGTACGTACGTACGTACGCACCTGGTACGTATTTTCATTCTGAGCTGTTCAGTAATTTTGTTATTCTTCGAAAACAAAACGTATTTATATCTGGAATTTTCCTGGAAAAAACAGGTCTTTCTCAAATGACGACCCCTACCCGACCGCTGGGTAGTCTTAGTACGAGGGCCTTATTATGTTGAACACTACCAGGAGGGTATTTTGAATACCAGCGGGTAGGTGGGTAGCAATGTATAGGACGCATGCACACTCACCTACATGAACGTAATGCTACAGCTATACTGGTAGGCCTATGCTTATGGGCACAGTATCTCGACTTTGCCGAATCTTCAAATTCACACCATTTCAGCGGCTGTCTGTATCATACCTCGTGGGAACTTGGAACATCACGTTCCGTTGTCAGGAGTAATTCATCATCCGTTGTGCGAGAACTTTCCAGGGCAAGTTGGTAGTTCGTACAGGATCTGGGTGCCTGGGTTTCAAGATTTTACGGTGGAGCAAGACTTGCAAAGAGCACAAAGATTTGGCTACGACAATTCTTGACGAAATTGAAATGATGCCAGTCGGTTGGTATCTCACAGCGTCAGACAGACCATAGATTTCCACATAATATCTACCTGGTGGATCTTATCTGCCTGGTACAGTAGATAGATTCCTGACCTGCATTTTCTAACTCATGTTCCCCGCTGAGATCTGTATCCTCTGCATGGTCTACGAGTAGCACATGTTTCCTGGATTGGATCTATAATATCTGCACTACGTATACTCGTACGGACCCTGCACAACTTATCATAACTGTAACGGCAGGTTAGGATCTACAGTAGATAATCTATTTTCGACAAGATAAATCGTGATCTGTTCGACGTGTGAAATATTTGGACGCTCCTCTGCAAAATCTTTATCCGCCGTGTCACAAAAAAAAAATGAAGTCGGGCATTGTTCGTACTACCGACAGCCGCAGTATGGGAAGCTCTTACAGAAAGATGGGCTACTCCTGCTGTGACTGACTACAGAAAGTTGTATTCCTACAGTAGTTCCCCGCGAGATACAGCCACTAGAGGAACGGTGTAGAAAAAAAAACGGCAAGTCAACCCCTTGAGAAGTGCACCCAGAATTTGAGGACAAATCACTTGAAAATAGTATAGAGAAAGTGTTGCGGGTTAAAGATACTACGAGTACTGCTGTACGGTTGTTCCCATAACAGCAGATCTTTGATCTTTCATGTTGGATACAGCCGGATACGTTTTTTTTTTCAACGGGATATATAGCTCATACATCCCCGAATCATAATGCCTCAGGTTTTCCTCATGTAGTATTCCTGCATCCTGTACATCTGCAAAACACAACCCTACTCGGGCAAGGCTGGTAAGGGCATCGAGGTTCAGAGAGACGACGGGAGGCGAAGAGAGAGCGCTCGCGGCAGCGGCGTGGTGGTCATCTGCGTTGGTCCGTCCGCGGCATTGGCTGTGATCGTGTTGCGATTTTGAACGGAAACAAGTGTATACCATTGCACCGCTGTGTGAAACTTCAGAGTGAGCACAACAATGATGCGTGGGATGAGGGTGGCCGCTGGCCAGGCAAGGAACCCCTATCTCGAGGCCAACGACGGATGGCCGACCCAACGTGTCGGTGGAGGTTTACAGGTGATTATCGAACCGGTGTGGTGGATTGAAGCGACCGAACCGAGCTCGTAGGTGGTGTTGCTGGGTTGCCGAAACGCTCATCAAAAACGAACTTCTGCTTGACAATGCCGGTTGCTACTCGTATAATACGTACGAGTGATAAACGAGTACGTATATCATACGAAGTACTCGTAGAATAGACGGGTATCATACATGCAGGATCATCCAGACACCTTTTGTCGGGAGCAGGTTCTGCGACTTGTTTGGCATTTCCCGACGAGAGAGAGAGAGATCGCGCGCCAACACGGCTCTGCTCGGGCCGTCGCGTGCGTGCTGCGTCCACGTTTTAGACATGCTTGCGGTGATAGATCACACCCTTTACACCTCAGCTCCGATAGTCGACAGTCGGTTTTCATCCTGTGTAGATTACGTATCAATATCCTTTTCGGAGATCGTTCTGAGCGAAGAAATCAACTACTCTGAAAATGGCATGATATGAAAAATGGAAAATCGAAGCGTAACCCCAGGATTATCATACGTACGAGCGCGGCAATATGCAGCGACTCAGAAAGGCCAACATCTAAAATAGTGTTCGCCGACAACGGAACGCGTTGTGCGGTGTTGCCCAAGCCGGGTCCCGCCAGGAAATGATAGCGCGTTGTGTCATGTCGACCACAGTGTCGCCGGTGTGGTGGCTGCCTCTCTCTACTCTCTACAGTATCCGTCTCTGTACACCCACCGCGTATTTTCTTGATTCATACGTAAATGTTGTTATTTTTTCGAGGAAGGATCCCAAGTATTTTTCTGGACGCAAGCTCACGTCGCGCCCGTCTTTTCTTCTGTTTTACCCCCTGTTGCCAGGCTTGGTCGCACGATGTCGTCGCCAGCCCACCGACAGGGACGAATACCGCCATGGCAGTGCGGGGGGGTACGCGGCACCCGACACGTCCGATGTACCGGCCGCCGCCGATAGCAGGGCCGATCATAGGCCATCACTACGCGCAAGCAGCCACCAACGCGCCGGACAGGAGGTCTGCCGTTGTGCACGAACAAGGGAGGCCGAGCATTAGTCGGCGATACGCGCCAGCAGGCACCAACTCGCCGACCAGGAAGCCTGCCGTCATGTATGGGCAAGGGGGGGGGGGCGATGCTAATCTATACGCGCCAACGGCCACAAACCTATCGACCAGGAAGCCTGCCGCCATGCACGAGCAAGGGGCAGTTTGGCACGCTGACCGTCAGATGCACCCTGTGATTACCGCAGCGGCGGCTGATGATGGATTTCGTGCTAGTGCGGGAGAAGCTGCGTTGGCTGCGCAGTTGCTGGATGTGCAGGCAAAGGCTCGCACTGAGCACGCGCATGCAATGAGGCTTATGGAAGACATGGAGACAAACGTTTTGGCTTACCGCCAGCGCGCGGAGGCAGCCGAGAGGGACCTCGTAATAGTCAGAGTGAGTCGACGTTTCAATACTATCATTTCGTTTTTTAGGATATACCGGTAGGTCGGGACTGCTGCTGATGCTCCTGGCGCCGCTGCTGCCGCTGCCGTCGCTGCTCAAATACGTTGGTTGATCGCTTGACCAACTTGCCTGTTGGCGCAACCACCCGTAACGCAGAGTACGTATCCTCGGTTGCCTCCCCAGGTGCTGCGATGTGTTTCACGGCTACTGTACAGTGCACACAAGTGCCCCCATGTGTTTTGCGCGATTATTTTTCATATTCCAAACCTGCGGCTCACAAGGCGGAAGAAAACATGCAAACATGTATAATATGTACGCAGTGACTGTACGCCTCGTAGAACCAAACGATAACCGTTTTTACGGGCTCGCGCGTCTCTGTGCCCTGATGCTTCCGCCAAACACCCCTATCGCCTCAGAATGAGCTTGAACAAGAGCAGATGGCGTCAGACGCTCTGCATGCTATGGTCCAGGAGAAGGACGAGTTGCTGGCCGCAGCAGAGGTTTGATCATTTGTTTTCCTGTTCGGCAAGCCACATCGGGCAGTCCGTGCGTGACATGTGGTTTTGCGTGGCGTCGATGAGGCTTGGCTTTTGTTTTGCTGCGCGCATCGGTTGGCCAGCGAGGAACAACGCGAACTGATTCCCGTGTGGAGCCCGGTTGCTGCGACGCGTTTTATTACGACAGTACAAGTTGTATGATATGCCCCATACTTTGTTTCGCGTTTTTTCTTCATAATACAGTGCTAACCTGCGGTTCACAAAGTGGAAGAAAACATGTACGCGTATAATATTATACGTACATACACGGCGCCTGTGCTGAACCAAAACCTACTTCTGGTACAGTAGTTGTGTGTGACGAACTCGCACTTCTCTATTCCCCCGTGCTTCCGTCACACAACCCTTTCGCCTCAGAATGAGCTTGAACAAGAGCAGACGGCGTCAGATATGCTAACCCACTTGTTGGAGGTGGAGAAGGTGTGATCTCTTGTTTCCCTGTTCCGCAAGCCACACCGGGCAGTCCGTCCGTGGCATGTGATTTTGCATGACATCGGTGTGATTTGCCTGTGCTTTCACACGCCACACCAGCCAGGAACAATGTGCACTGGTGTTGACTGACTCGACGCATCACCAGAAATAGTCCAACTTACAATATGTTATATTAGCAGTGAGAGTGACTGCATGTACGGTACGAAGATGCGTTGGATTAGTTCCATGCCAGGTTCCATGTCTCACCGGCGTTCGTGCGTGTTGTTTATCCACACACCGACAGCATGTTTACCCCGCACTTTCCTGCTGGCTCGATGTTCGAGGTCTTTTGTTTCTTGGCGATTCATTTGGGGGTGCCTGCGGTACACTCACACGTCAACCACCGTCTCGCTTTGCCGTCTCCGCGAGCTAGGGGCGCACAGCGGGGTTAATGAAGGGTGTGGAAGCTCTTCACAAGGAGCGGGCTGATTCAGAGGCGTGGGCCCATGAGGTGCGTGAGACGGCTGTGTAGACCTGTATAGACCTGTGTGCACTTGCATATTGATGTGCTTACTTCTACTTCTTGTACTCCAGCCTTCCTTACCGTGCCGTGAAACGTGATATATCACTACTCAGTGGGGCAGCATCAGTCGGTCCCGACATAACATGCTCTTGGTTGACATCAGGCGATCGTAGGGAGATCCGTAACGCACTTAACCGCTTACTCCTCGATAGGCGTGGACATAAAATAGCTCGCTCCTGACCGCTTCTATTATTATCACGGCGGCACCGACGCACGCACGGCCACCCCTTCGTAGACTCAGGGATATACGAAGTAGTACATTCATGGGGGGTTGTATTATTGCTTGCCGAAAATTAAAACTGGCACGCACGCCGTCCATATTAACGTTGTGTTCCCGATGCGCGCCCCCTTTTCGCCCTTCGCAGCCGACCGATGGAGAGCAAGCTTTGAACTACCTTCATCCGGGTGGGGGTGCGTCCGGACCTCCGCGTGAAGCGCAGATGCAACGACTGTGCTATCCTGGCATCTTGCGCAACATCGTTCGCGCAAGGAAAGAGAACGATTGCGCTTGTCGACGCGAGTTTGCGGCAAACGCCCTATCGACCCCCCAGCTGAGGTTCGAGAACATGACTGTCCTTGGGAAAGGGGGGTTCGGCACCGTGTACCGGGGCCGGTGCAAAAAAACGCGTAAGGAATACGCGATAAAACGAGTTACACCGGTGAGCTCTGATGGCCATTTACAGGAGAAAGGGTGTTCCAGTGTCTGGCGGCGCTGTTGATTTTCTAGGACTCTGTATCTCTACGAAAACATTGGCGGTGAAGTTTAGGAAGACCGCTCTGTGTACGCACGGGGAAAGGTACGTAGCGCAATAAATGTGCTATCATTGATGTTGTTGTTGTTGTTGTTGTTGTTGTTGTTTTTGTTACTGTTGTTGTTGATGATGGTGGTGGTGGTGGTGGTGATGCTGACAATAACTAGTCGCCATCATCTAGTCCGTGGTCACAAGACAAGACACGCATTGGAATATCGCCGCATTGTTTTGTGTGGTTTCATTCAAGTACAAATATTTAAAAAACAAAACCAAAAAGCTATCACTTGTTGTGTCCTACTATTAATAGTAGATAAATATGACTCAACCCTTACGTCTACGTATATGATACCACGGACACTTGACGACATTGTTCGTTCGTGAGCCTGTTGTTTCAGGGGCGGTACAACACGTAAACGACGCTGCGGCTGCTACGGCTGTGCATAGCTCGTGACACATTATGTTTGCCGTCGCTTACGCACACGACGGTTTCAGTCGTGCCGACGTCACGAGACCCCTTCCCACTCATTCTTGTACCAGGGAAACGCTGGATACTGTCTCCAGCGGGAGATGATTGCGCACGCCGTGTGAGTCCTTGCCTCGTCCGCCTCGTCTCGCCACGCGATCAGCGTACTGGTCGCGGCTTTCTTTGCAATAGCTAGAGTAGACTTACGCGTGTCTGCGGCGAACGGCAGCGCATACCGAGGCGGTAGTGTTCGAAGCCGCACACCTGCACACGGATGGCACGTAGCTTACTGTAGTTGCCACTGCTGCGTGCTGGTGCGTATGTCGCAACGTCGGGGGCTTGGTTAAAATTTAGACGCTCGGATCGCCGCAGGAGCCCTCGAGTCATGCCACGCCCTTCCCCCGCCCCTCGCATCTCAGGATGGGGCCGCACAAGAACGTCGTCAATATCGAGTGCATCAGCGATATCACGGGCTCCGAGGGGCTGGTGATGGAACTCGCGGTCTGTGATATGCTGGACGCAAGCACGGGAAGAGGCAACACGAAATTCAGCCTCTCTCAGCAACTGAGGTGACCAGGCCCCACGGTGCATGTTTATATGTGGTGTCTTTCGTTTGCAACATATGTGTCTCGATTCGCTACTCGACGTGTCGGAGAACAAGCTGACTGATCGACGCGTTTCGCCAGCTCGGGGTCATTCTCCAACGCTTCGTCTTTTAGCGCCGGCGTTCGTGATGATATGTACTTTCGTTATATGAATAGGCATCCGATTGCGGTGATGAAACGAGAAAGTATTTTGAACACTGCAGTGGGCGGCATTCTTACGTGCACGATGTCGTAGGAATGCATACGAAGATATTGTAGGGGATAGCTACTCCGCGTCGTATACATGTAGAATCGACCGTTTCGATCTCGTTCCAGTAACCACTGTTATACTGTAGTCTCAGTACGTAAGTAGTCACCTTCTGTGCAGTTGGAGAACAGGCAGTTATTGTGTCCACCAGCAGAATAATCGAGTTCGCACGCTCTCTTCTAAAGCATCACTATCCTTGTCCAGCATGCACACGTTCCGGGCGTACATTGTACCTCCTTGAAGGTTTGAAACAAGGCGCTCATCCGTCCACGTATGCCAGTGCTTGGACTTGTTGTACACTTGAAACAATACTATACATGACGCCCACTATGTTTTGTTTTTCTTGGATTTTTGTTGTTTGTGGACAGCCTTGAAGCAGATGCCACGGAGGGGCTCCATTTTATGCACAGTGGAGGCTTCATCCACTGCGATGTCAAGCTGGACAACACCCTAATATGCCGCTCCGGTGGCCCCACTGGGTTCGTCGGTAAAATCACCGACCCTGGCGTGTGGTGCGGTGAGTCGGGACTCGGGAGTGGACGTAGACTTTCAGGAAGGAAAACGATACAAACGGGCGAAAAGTCTTCGCGATTTCAGCCGTGTACTCTATAAGTATTTCGCACTCTTTAGGGGACCAAACAATAGCAACTGGAAACCGTAGCAGGACCAGTGTTGCTCAAACCCATACGGTAGAATCACAGGTTTCTTCGAGTTGGAAGGCATTTCTTGTTGAGCGGTGCCTTTTCCCGGTCAATATTCGCTTGCGTCAGGCCTTGTTCTAACGGAGGCCTAACATGGCTCATTTCATGTTATGTTCTTCAGATTGTGAAAAACAATAGTGGCCATTTGGCCAAAAACGTTGCCATCATCCGTGACGAAAAAGCCTGTTTACGTACGTGGTGCTTCTGTCATGTATACATCATATAATAGCTTTGGTGTTGTGTGTTTCTACCGGTATTATAGGTTGTTGCTTTTCGCAAGATTTGCCTTTTCTCCCCCATAATATAGTGTTGTCTTTTCTCGTAAGCTATGGATGGCTTTGGCGGCGATCCTTACGAGCTCTGGCTTCGGTGTGCTCGAGCCAAGGGTGCTAGTGGATGGTTTGTGAACAGAACAAACAGGCGAAAAAGAGGGAGTAAGCGAAAATATACCAGTACATATCCACCAACATTGAGGGCGAGAAATCCGATGGTTGTCGCCAACGCCACGCACCATTGCCACTGTCTCGCCCTGCTAGTGATGGGTTCCGTTTTTATTTGTTTCTACACTGGTATATATGTTCATAAGATTGTCTTTCCATAAGATTGCCGTTTAAAACACAAACTATCGGACAACAGTACTAGCGATCCATCGCTCGCTTGGACTCTGTACGTTTTGACGCTTCTTCCATAGGTCACATACGCACCTGTTGCTTGTATGCACGCGTTACCCCGAACTGCATTGCTACCATATGGTAACGATACCTGTAGCAGCGAAAACGCGGTCGCGGTAGCACCCCCCCCCCCTCGCCGTACACCTGCGTCGCCACGTCACGACACGGAGAGCCTTTCTAGTAGGGCGCAAACAACAACACCAAAGGCAGGTTTGCGTTGTCCTCCGCAACCTGACAACCTCTCAACTCAAACACGCAGCCTGGCACCCAACTATACAACACTCTTGTACTTGTCGTGAATGCCACAGGCCTTGGCGAAACGAGAGGCAAGACAACGGGCACCGTCGGGTGGATTCCCTTGGAGAACATGAACGGCGACATCGCAGCAGAGCCAAACCAGGACGCCTTTGCGGTCGGAGTCGACATGTGCTCCATCCTGGCCAAGCCTGAGATCAAGAACGAAGACATCAGCATTTGGTCGTGTTCGGTAAGGGGCGTTTCCTTTTGCTGATCGGCTGTCGGTACGGCAGTCAGGGCGGGTACCGTACCGGAGCGTGCACTGCGACGACCGGCGGTGCTATGCAGCCTAAACGTTGGCTCTGTGCTGTCTCAACAAACAGCCAGTCGCCACGTATCTGCGTACGTATCCCCCTCTCTTATCATAACGACACCAGCAAGCCACGCCGCATTTTTACCTCCATCTGTTATTTATAGTCCACTCGTCCATCTCGAACGGCCCCTTCGACCTACTGCAGCAACTGATGACCGTGGGAGAGAAAGAACGCCTCCGTGTTTTGCGAGCCGAGGGGGGTAACCTGCACCAGCTCCGGGTGAGTCCGCATCAGGGCCAGCTCTTCTCGCGCGCCTCCATCGTTCTCGCGCGCCCGACCGCAGTGGGTAGGGTCGATCATGCTTGCTTCTTGAATCGTGCATACAGACTACCAGGTATATATGTACGTGTAGCGCTTTTGGTGAAAGCGCTCTTATGTACGTGTAGCGCTTTTGGTGAAAGCGCTCTTCGACGCTGGCTACGTTTATACAATAGCGTGTTTCACGTACATTGCGAGCGAGAATATCATGTGCCTCAGCTCTCAACTCAGTCTAGGGCGTATGTCCGTTTGACTGCCACGCGGGTCATCTACTATATACGCGGTCCTGACGCGTGCTTGCGGCATGTTTAACTTGCTGTCTGGGGTGTGAACATATGTCTGCAGGCCGAGGTCACCTTGCGCACCATGTCCGACGGAAGTTTGACTCGGATCTTCCTCCAGGATCACAACTTCAACTCGGCTCTGCCCCCGTCCGCAGCGCGCAAGGTGAGTTTTCGCCGCGCTCATTTTTGGTGGATTCCGAGTTCAGCAATAGACTCAACCTGGTTCCAGTTCCCCCGAAACAGGGTATTCGCTTTAGCACGCAGTTCTTTAGAAGGCGTAAATCACGCCGTGAACAAACCAACAAACAAACACGCAAACAGCCTCGCCTATAGTGGAGAAGGGCGCGCGATGCGCCCAATCAAGCATTTCCGGTGCTGTAGAACACCGAACAGGGACCTTGGCCCGCCCGTATCGGAGCCTCATCGCGCATCGTTAGCTACCTTAGTCTCAACCTTCGTGACACGGCGAATCCTCTCGCTCTCGTCAACTGCAGGATCACCCCTAACTAAACCCTCAGCACTTGATACGTTCGCTGCGCTCAGCGCTCTCACCACCGCTTACGAAAGCCCAAGCACAACCGAACGGAAGGGTTTCCTCGTGCTCAACCACAGAACTGCAGTACACGCGCATCGTGTGCCCCCTTTTCCCGCCTCGTTGATATTCTCAGAGTAATGTTATCGAGGATGTCTGTGCTTACCGACACGCGCAGCGTAAATCAAGCCAGCCCTCCCGACTGCTTCCTCCCGCCCCCGCTGTATGCAATGCTGCTTGCTCGTATTATATGTGTACAGGTTTGCGAGGCATTGAAGAAGACGTTATCCCGAGACCCCTTGGACCGCCTCCTCATACCAGACCTGACCGCCCTCCTGCGCGATTTGGCGTGGGAGACTGCCGCCGAAGAGGAAAGGCTTGCCGCTGCACCGCCTGGGTTCGGTCTCCAGCCAGAGATCGCTCTCCCACCCGGCGTTGGTCTCCCGCCCGGTCTCGCCCCTGCACCTGGGTTGGACCTCCCACCACCGGGAATGCCATCGATCAGGGGCGGCGGCGACCGCGGCGAGGGCCTGACCCCCCTAGCTGATGACGCCAGGGGGGGAAGCTCCACCATCGCCCACGCTTCGGAGTTGCCCGCATCAGGACTGGTTGGGAGTGGCGGCGGTCGTAGCGGGAACATCTCGGGAGGCTTGGCGGAAGAGGGACGCGTTTCCCACCTCCCCTTGGATGGACACCCCGACGGCCAGGGCACGCCGTCCATGGAGTGGGTTGACCTCTCCACCCCCCTTCCTGCGGGACCGTTCGCGGGTGGGGAGGACGTTGGTGCAGGCGCTGCTGCTGCTGTGCCTTCGCCTGTCGCCGCGGAGGTACCGCGCGGCTCGGAACTATACGCGGAGGGGGGCACCGATGGTACGGGCGCTGCTGCTGCTGCTGTGCCTTCGGCTGTGGCCGCAGAGGTACCGCACGGCTCGGAACTATACGCGGAGGGGGGCACCCATGGTACGGGCGCTGCTGCTGCTGCTGTGCCGTCGGCTATCGCCGCAGAGGTACCGCACGGCTCGGAACTATACGCGAAGGGGGGCACCGATGGTACGGGCGCTGCTGCTGCTGCTGTGCCTTCGGCTATCGCCGCAGAGGTACCGCACGGCTCGGAACTATACGTGGAGGAGGGCACCGATGGTACGGGCGCTGCTGCTGTGCCTTGGGCTGGCTCCGCGGAGGTACCGCACGGCTCGGAACTATACGCGGAGGGGGGTACCGATGGTGCGGGCGCTGCTGCTGCTATGCCTTCGGCCGAGGCCCCCGAGGCACCGCACGGCTCATCACCGATCAGTTCGGCACCGCACACGGAGGAGGGGAGTGTCGATGGTGCGGGTTGGCCTTCTCTGGACGACGTTGACGGGTGGATGGCCCGTATCGGCCCGACGGTGCCCGGATCGCGCTCCTGGGTGTCGGCCAATTTGTTCGCCGACTGGCTGCGCTCCCTGCGACGACCGTATAGGATGGAGTACCCCCGCTTCGTTTTCGCTGCGATGGGGGGGGGCGACACGCCGCTCGCCTCCGGCTCGTCCGCACCTGCTGACGATGCTGCCACGCCCTCGGCGGCGGCACTTCCCGTCGGGCTTTCCGGGCCTTCCTGAGACCCGCGCGCGCCAGCCCGCGAATGTCGGTGTCGGGGAGGGGGGGGGGGGGTTCATTTTTCATGCTTGGCCGTTGTCGTATGACCATAGGGGGGCGGGGGCACGACGACACCCGCAGCTCCGCTCGCTCACCCTGTCGACCAATCTTCAGGAAGACGGGGGCGGGCCGGGTCCTCTCCGATGCCGACGGTGGTGGAGACAGGGCGGTGCTAGGGGAGGTGTCGGTTGGGGCGCTACCGAGAAATACGGAGGTGATGGAGCTGGGCCTTTTGATGGCCGGCTCCTGTCCGTCCCGGACGGCAAAGTGTTTAATTTGGGCGATACTCTGGGAGCAGAGTCTCGAGCGCCGGTTTTTTATTTCCTACGTCTGAAGGTTTGTTGTGCGAAATGCACCGGGAGCACCGGGACAGTGCTCATTAGGAGGGGTCCCGAATGGGGGGATTCCGGTAACGACTTTACGTTAGCCGTGTCGGGGGCACGGCAGGTAGGCGGCGCAGCCTGGGTTGTTTTTAGTGGGTGAGCTTCGCGCAAGTCCCACACTACCCGGAGAGCTTATCTCTCCGGGTGGCTATCTCCACCGCACCTGATACTCCAGCCGGAGGATCGGGGCGGGTCGACGTACTCACGCTGCTGTTTACCACAGCAGCACCGTTGTTAACTAGAACTGAGTTAAATCGACACACGACACAGTTATATGTGGAAGTGTGGTGAGCTTAAGCTTTGTTTTTACCCATCCGCCGGATGATAAAAAAAAACAAAAAAAAAGCCGCGAGGATGCATTCATTTATCATCCTTTCTAGTTTGTGCATACTATATGTCTTCTCGTATCGAGTTTGGAAGGGGCATTCGGGGAGGAATGGTAGGTGCACCCATGCAGGCTATTGTAGGCGAGTACGTGTTGTTCCTACGAAGCATAACCTGCAAAAAGTGTAAACGACCGCTGTACCTAGTAGTTTGCAGGGTAAACAAGATGCCATTGGGGTACGTACGCAGCTGGCACCGTAGGCTCTTATTCGGCGTCAAATGTTGAGCTGTTTTGTTTTCGGCGGTAGGTCTTTTGGCAGAAAACGGTATACCGGGCAGAAACCGGTAGATACAAGTCTGTGTATCGTCGAATTAAGTTTGTTGCGCCGTGAGAGGCCGGTACGAGGAACTCATACCGCCACCTGGCGTAATAAATACCGATACAATGTTTTTTGGCTTTGTTCGGAGTCGTTCCGCCACAGAGGCCCTAGGTTATCACATACCAGTACCTGGTACTGATAGGGAATTATAGTACCTAAGGAAGTTTTTTCGAGACCAGTAGTGACCGCGATTACTCATATTTATCAGGGCGCATGCAAAGCTACTGGTTAAAACGTCGACTTGGACCGGAGAAGCTTGGAGGCCTCATAATTTATACAATACAAGTATCACACATATCTTACAAATACGAGCTGGTTCCAGAGAGAAACATAAGATAGCTTCTTCGGGAAATAAAAAACGGAATACAATACTTTTTCGAACACTACAGATATCGACATAACGGCATCGCCAAGGGGAACACATCGGTGAAGAGATTTTTGGCGTACGAGTTGTAGTTCGCGAGATATGGTCAAATTGGTATTCCTTAGGGAGGCGTTGTTCCATAGGGGATAGCTTTCCTGCGGTAATCCTATAGTAAAACCAACATAATAGTATTCAGGCCATATATCGGTCAATACGCCCACTAATTCGACTTTAGAAGTCTTGACAGGATCGCATCAACAAGGGGAAGACGTCCATGTCACGTGTTTGCTGCCTGCGAGCCTATCTGGCTGTGGTAAGAACCGCCTGCCAAATTACTAGGAAAATGTATTGAGCAAATTGAAACCTTAGGGGAAAAAATACACTTCGCGGAAATCACTTTTGCACCATAAATGAAAACGAGTTGGAAAACGAAATTTGGCAGGGGTGTTCTTCATGACCATACGAAAAAACGGCAAGATGGCCTTTTTTTGTTTTCGTTTTGGTTCGTCTGTAATGTCGGGTCAAAGTTGCCGGAAAAACAAAAAAAAAACGTTAAAATGTACCTCATTCACCAAAAAACCATTTTTTCAAAAAAGGCCATCATGTCGTTTTTTCGTATGGCCATGAAGAATAACCCTGCCAAATTTCGTTTTCCAACTCGTTTTCATTAATGGTGCAAAAGTCTGAAGACGAAATGTTCCTGCTCTTGCTGGAACCAGCTCGTATGAGTTTTGACAAAATCCTCCATCTCACAGCTGTTTTTTTATTATATAGAGATTTGTTATAAATAGTGCCGGCAGGCAGGGTACCCAACAGAAGAAGGGGGATACTATGAACTGTTTTCAACGAGAAAATGCCTCAGAGAGCTACGAATGAACGTGCCTAGTGAGTCCAGTTCGACCACAGTATCAAACACGCCTGCGGTACTTTTACGGCTTGAACTCCTTCACTCGGAAATACCGGCCGTCGACGCCAGCCTAGGGTTAGCACTATTATGCTAGCAACCCAAGAGTCGGCGGCTGAATCATGTTTCCTCCCCCTACTTCTTGAATCAAGCAGTGTCGCGCGGGTTGTTACCTACATCCTGTCTCGAATTTGCAACAAGGAAACTATTAATAGCAGGTTTCTTGTTGGGCCTTACCGCGAACCCTCCGCGTTTGTTTCTTCGGGGGGCGAAGCGATTGCTCTCTGGTTTCGAAGGGGTCCACCACACTATCTCACTTTTTTAATCACTTCCTCCATGGAAGCTTCAATGGAAGTAAATATAGTTCCATGAAGGTTTGTGGAAGCTTCCATGGAATTTAGTTTGCTGCCATGGACGTTGGTGGAAGCTTCGATGGATTTACATGGAAAGTCGCACTGGTGGTGGGAGTGGAGGCTTCCACTAGCTTCAATCAACTGAACCTTCCACAGCCACATTTGGTGGAAGCTTCCAAGAGCTTCCATATACCCCTGTAGACTTCCACCTACTTGCACGAGGTTGCTAAACTTCCATTGACTTCCTTAAGAGTCCACCGACTTCCGTTATACTTCCACCAGCTTCCTTAGACTTCCATCAGCTACCACAATTCCCTGAAGCTTGCAGTGATTTTAACCGAATTCCATCCACTACTCGTAGCTTAAATGAATGTTGTTCATGGACTTCCACTGGCACCGCCGTCCATTTTCCGTATCTACTTATTTCCATGGCAGAAGCTCCCATGAACGTTGGAATCAATTATTACTGCCATGGAAGTAATATGGAAGTACCAGGTATATTGTACTTCCTCCATGGAAGTTAATTACATCCATGCAAGCAAGTTGAAAGTATTTTATACTTCGATGGAGGAAGTAAATTACATCCATGAAGAAAGTAGTTTGGGGTAAAAATTACTTCCATTGGAAGCAAAACTAGCAGTAACTTTTACCTCCATGGAAAGTGACTTGGAAGTGGATTTCACTTATAATGGAAGTACATTCCGAAGTAAATTTACTTCCATGGAATTGAGTGGAAGCTTTCACGAAGTAAATGGATTTTTTCACTGTTAGTGGTGGACGTGGAAAGTTCTATTGTACGCGTCTGGGTAGGATTAGGCTGGGCGATGGGCACCCGGCGGCTCCTGCGGGGGGCTAGGTTAATCTCTGCACCTTGTGGGTGGCGGCAAGGTACCAAATGGGATCAGATCCGGGTGGGATCAAGTCCGGGTGGGAGGATCCACCACAATTTTATTTTTATTTGTATTTACTTCCATGGAAGTAAAATTACTTCCATAGAAGTTCGGGGTAACTTCCATGGAAGCAAAATTGCTTCCGTGGAAGTTGGCGGAAGCTCCCATGAAAGTGAAATTGCTACCATGGAAGTTGATGGAAGCTCCCATGGAAGTAAACTCAAAAATCAAATCATTCGGGAGACCGTCACAAAGAGAGAGACGGACTTAATGCAAGTTTCGCGTTGTGAACAATAATAGTTGCGAGTCGAGAACCTGGAAGCCACAGTAGTATATTTAAATGTTATGAAAAAAAAAACCTGCTCATATAATAGGATTTGTGTTACAGATACTGCAGCAGTAGATTACAGTTATTAACCAACGTTTTACCAGGGGTGAGGTATTATCAATCAGTAACATCAGTTCTAAGCCCCATCACGTATCAACAAGCAAGGGCGTGTGCGTGTCAGGCAAGCACACCATGGGGTACATAATACAACACATATTAATACGAACGGCAGGGTTAGTACGAACCTATGAATACGTCGGGCCCGACCCTTGTTTCGTTTCGCGGGAGTGGCGACGCCAGGCCAGTCACTAAAGTAGTAACATTCTTGGGACTTCAGAGGGCAAAAAGGGCGATAGAAGGTGATGATTACAGCCACGTCCACTGCTGCGTGATTGGGGGGTGATACAAAATGATCCGATTGAAGGTGTGTCCGAGGTACAATGGTTGCAAGGCTAGGAGTATCATAGTATCTTAAAGATAGTATAGCTGTCGCTAGGGACTCGCCCAGCAGGATACTAGTAACTGTCGTCAAGTTGTGTGCATTGGTGGGGAAAAAAACAGGAAAACACGTCGACGACGTGCCCCGAATACCCCCTGTGCCCTCCCTTCGGGCGGTACACGCGCATGCTGGCGCAGGCCATGGCAATGAGGATCTGCTCCACTTGCGTGAGGCCCTGGAGTTCTGGAGAAACATCCCCCGGGTCCACGTCATTGGGGTTGAAAATGACTTGGTTTTAGCATTGGTGATGAAATTACTTGTTTTTCGTAAGGTGGGTTGGATATAAATTGGTTATAGTATAGATAATGAAAATTACCTGATTTTTGTATGGTAGTGCTGAAATGACTTGGTTTTTGTATGGTGGGTCTGGAATGACTTGGATTTGAATGGTGGGCCCGAAATGACTTGTTTTTTGTACAGTGGGTTTAAAATGACTTGGAAATTGTATAGGGGGTTAGAAATTACTTCATTTTTGTATCTGGAGTCGGAAATTACTTGAATTTGTATGCTGGGTCTGAAATGAATTGGTTTTTGTATCAGTGATGAAAATGAATAAAATTTATACAGGGGGTCTGAAATGACTTGATTTTTGTATAGAGGGTTGGAAATGACACGTTTTTTGTATGACGGGTCTGAAATGACTTAAAATTGTATGGGGGATCTGGATTGACTTGATTTTGGTAAAGGGGGTCTGAAATGACTTGAATTTGTATGGGGGGTCTGAAATGACTTGAAATTGTATGAGGGGTCTGGATTTACTTGATTTCGGTATAGTGGGTCTGAAATTACTTGAACTTGTATGGGAGGTCTGAAATTACTTGGTCTTTGTATAGGGGATTGGCAATTACTAGGTTTTTGTATAGTGGGTCTGAAAATGACTCGGTTTTTGTTAGTCGGGTCTGAAATGACTTGACATTGTATGGGGGGTCTAAAATGACTTGATCATTGTATGGTGGGTTTGAAATGACTTGAAATTATGTCGGGGGTCTAAAATGACTTGGCTTTTGTATTGTGGTTCTGAAATGACTTGAAATTGTGTGGGGGTCCGAAATGTCTTGAAATTGTATGGTGGGTCTGAAATTACTTGATTCTTGTATGGGGGTCTGAAATAACTTGATTTTTGTATGGGGTGTCTGAAATGACTTGGTTTTATTATTGTGGGCTGAAAATGACTTGAAATTGTATGGTGGGTCTGAAATGACTTGATTTTTGTATAGTGGGTCTGAAATGACTTGAACAACTTGTGTGCGTTGGTGGGGGGAAAAAAACAGGAAAAAACGAGGGTAACGAGTTCGAAACCGTGTTGACCACGTTTTTTTCCTGTTGGAGTTGCAGTACGTTTACTATAGAAATAAATAAACTGGATATGCACACGACTTATACGAGTAGGGTAACATATAGTACAGGGGCTTGTCAACACAAAGGATCGGAGTTCGAGACCCGTGTACGAACCACAACTTATTTTTATGTTAGACTACAACGAAGTAGACAGATACAAAAATCATGAGAATATGTTGGATAAGAACGTAGTAGACAAATAAAATTCTGAGAATTGATGAAACGTGCCGACGGAAACGTGCAGACAGATTCAACTGCTTAATCAAGTAAAACGGTCGACATTTTCTTGCAAGGGATCTCCATCGCGAGAGACTTGGTCAAAATTAAAACCCCGCATTCGCTCGTAATCATAGTGCAGCACGGGTGCAACACGATCCTACCACCCCTCTACTGCTGGGGACGCTCATTGTACTGCTCGTACGTAGACGGTTGATACTCCCAAAGTGTCATAGTTTTGGTCGCTATCCCGTATATCGTGTGTCCCTTAAAAGGGCTACATCCCTTATAAAGGTGTCAAAAAGGGGATAACTCGCGCTGGGTATTATTTTGCAGAGCCGCTTGCATCGCCCAGGCACCGTCTGTCAGAAAGGGTGGTGGCGAGTGAATCCTGTTTCAAGATAAATCAAAACGCCTCCACGGCGATAGGAGGAATGAGGCGACACCTCTCAACCAAAACCGAACCGGTAGACTGCACCGCTATTACGGGAGAACATACAGTAGTGGTCAGAACAAAAATTGTCGCGTAAACATGTACTTGAAGTATACAAATAGTTCTCGGTTGATAGGGGCCGCGAACTGATTTCCTAAGAGTCTACCCCTGCACTGGTAGTTATTTTTCAGTGGGATAGAGTAGGGGAAAGAGGAGGAGTAGTACGTGTACAGGGCGCAGTGCGACAGACACCTCAGGCCGGTGGGATACCCTACAGTAGGTGAACCTAGGGAATCAATAGCGTTGATCCTGGCCTGATCCTGGAACTCGAACCCCATGGTGGTGATAGGTCGCCCCGCGCGGGTCTGTCTAGTGGTTACCCTCGGATGCCACAATTAATAGCGTTGATCCTGGAGTTCGAATCCCACTGTGGTGAGATTATGAATCCCCCCCCCCAAAAGGAGGAAACAACTGCTAAGAGCGCCGAGCAGCGTGGGTACGCTTAATTTGACGAGGAGAGTCGACGAGGTAAGAAAGGGCTGCAGTCTTCTCGTGATAAAGATTCAAGGTGCATACCGGAGTTCTGTTTGGGGGGGGGGGGGGCGCCTGCTATGTGACCCCGGATCTACGCTACGACCAGGGAGGAGGGGAAAAAAGGGCGGAGGAAATAAGCGAGAGGAATACACAAGAAATTGAAGACCACCACAAGGACCAAAAGCAGCACGTATCTCGATACCCCCCCGCTTTCGCGGCCGGGCACTGCGGTCAGCGTCGATTATGTTGGTCCTCTACCAGTCACGCCCCGGTACATCTTGCTCTTCGCCGACCGCTGAAATATAGATATCTATGATTTTTTTCCTTGGAACACCAAGAAAAAATAAAAGTTACGCTTCGCACCAGTACGAAGAATGCCAGCACTACGCCCAGCAAAAAAACGTCTATTGAGTATTCGTACAAGGTACGGTATAGTACATTAATATATTGGCACTGCATCTGAAGAGGCTTTTTTCCCCTTGGAAAACCTAGGGAAAAAAACGCCCTGCGCTTCGCTCGTGCTTCGTTCGCGCTTCGCTCTCGCGTGCCTCCATATAAGTACTGAACCAACCATATCGCCGCAGCCCAGTCCCATGAACACGGTCGGAAACAAAACGTATGATCTACACGCGTAGGTCAGCTGCGCGCTGCCTCGTCGGCAGCATCCTGAAAGCGGTCTTTGTGCTTCGCCATGACAATCCTCGAGGCCTCAGTGGCATCCGCTGGCAGTACCGTGCGCAGCACCACCGCTGAGGTGCTTCCATCCTGGGAGGTGTTTTTTCCAGCCGCTAGCTCCGGGAAAGAAAACGTCAGGTTGAAGCGGTTGGACACCTGATTCGTGTTTTTATACATTAAAAAAAAAAAAACGTCATCTGTGAGATCGAGAAATTTAGTCGAAAATCATATTTGCAAGTTGCGTGTGATACTATTAATAATAGTGATACTCCCATCGCAAGTTCTACGGGTTGTTTTATACTTTGTATGACCTTTTGGTGGTGTTTCGGCAAGAGCGTCCAGACAGGCGATGAATGGTTGACGATGTGCCGTTTGGCAGATGGTGGGAACTGTGGTTCGTCGTCTGAAAGCAGTCCGACATGCACGAGCTATCGGAAAATCGTAAATTGTAACTTGAAATGTGTGGGGGGGGAGGGCCGAAACAAAGGCGAGCATGTAAAAAAAAAGAGGTAAAATTACGGCTGGTAGAACACATGCGACCGACCCATCACGCAGCTTGTAAAAGGTGGCTATTGACCAATCATGCTCAACTCACAGCGGGCGTATGATACGAAATAAAACAGCTGCATTCTATTATTTACAGAAGCGAGGAAGGTACCCTCTTCGCCTCCAACATGTCCTACAACAGTAACAATTATGATTAGTACATATTCCATGCATCCTGGGAACGTTGCACAAAGCATCAACGCATTTTACCGGATAAAATCACACGCGAGTATGCACAGAAGTGAATACTAACCGATAGCGCAAATATAGGCGATCGGCGTGACATGTGACATGCCGTGCGCTCGCTATTGGAAGATACAACAGCAGTGCAGCAATACCGCACGAACTACCTTATATAAGGGGGGCTTCGCCGCGGCTGGCTGACGCCCACCTGCGGCTTCGCGCATACCCGTATTGGCGAACAGAGGTATTTTTAAATATTAAGAGGTAAGCCGAGAAAAGCGACTGTACTGCCAAGGGGTGTATTTCAACAGTAACGCACGTTCGCTCGTATTAATAACAAATAATATTGATGACTGTTGTATAAAGCGGCTTACTGCTGATACACGTACGTACCAGTACCACATCATTACATGCAGCAGTACCAGGTTATGTACCAGTATCATGTGATCTGTGGTATGCGCGTCGTGCAGCAGTACGACAGTTATGTTTGTTTTTTTTGTTCGTGTCATACGAATATAGTACCGGTATAGTGTTCTACGAGTATGCTTATTTCGGTGTACTATAAATACATATTATATCAGGTATGTGAGTTTGCTGCTGTTGCCGTTTGCCATTGTACACCTGTAAGCCGCCTGCGAGCAGCAGCAACAGCAGCAGCAACAGCAGCAGTATACCGGTATATCCACACACAGCAGCAGATTCACATGTATTGCCTCGTATGCACGAGTTTATAGTACCGAAGTAAGGGTACTGGTAAATACAACACTATCATACCGGTACTACATTCGTATACAGTACGTATAATAGCAGAAACAACAGACATCAGTAGGCGTATCACATTTCCTGTACGACGTATATATGTACATACCCACTGATACTATCATATTATATGATACTGGTACTGCTGTACGTACTGCTGCTGTGGTACTGGTGCGTACATCAGCAGTGTAGTCAATAAAGACCCAGTGTCGTCGATACAAAGGAATCTTGGATCTTGCTTGTAGATCACGGAGACCCATGAATGCAGTGTGAGTACGAACGTATACTTGATACGTAAAATGCCGGAACATGTTTTTTTTAACGACATGCTCTCGATCACCACATTACTCGTGAGTGTTGCAGCGCCCACCGCCCGCATGTTCACGGCACGAGCGCACGCGAGGCCCTGCCCGGTGCAAACCAGGCCGGCGGGCACGATGGCGGATAAACCGTCTGAAGACATTCACCGCCTCGCGAGAACAAGTTCCGAGACGCTCCTGAGGGGCGCATGCCGTAGACATTTTTGTGGATCGCAAGGTCCAAACAGGTAATTATCCCGCAGGGGACTGTCATCAAATGCGTACGTATGGCGAGCATGTGACAAAGGCATGGAATCCTAAAAAAACACACGCCCGTGAGAAACGGCTTGAACACAGCCGAGGCCGCCCTGGAAGAGTAAGCGGAGTAGGGGTGAGCGAGCACGATGAGAAAGTAGCGGGCCGATAGGTGGACCTCGTCGCGAGGTATCGCGAAAACGGCTCAACTTTATCTCCAAGAAATGCTGAAGAGCGTGCACAAAGCAGCACCAACAATGTTATACATGAATTTATATTGTTCCTGAGGTTTTACTCCACTCCAGAGTTATTGGAGCCTGTCCTGTGACCACGGACTGGACTATTGGCGATGGGTTAATGTAAAAACAACAGCAACCGTACGAAATATCAACAACACCGCACGAAATACCTTGGATTCCACCGCCTCCGGCCTAACGACGGATGCGAGGACTTCGACACATGCCTCAGGAGGGGAATCGCTATCCTTCCTGTGGGAGCCGGACAAATCATGACACCATCCAGCGTAAATACAAACAAAAAAAATCGCAATGGGTGGAACAACAACAACTATGTTGGCAATGGGAGCAAGCGAACGGACATTCTTAATCGAAACTACACCAGATAGTGCTCTTATTAACGTGTCTAGAGCTGTCATCTAGCCTGTCAGTTATGTGCCAACAAGCAGCAGTAAGTCTGTTATCGCAATGAAGATTGGCACCTCTTCTTGACGAACTAACCGAAACACGCGAGAAAGTACTGATGATGCCATGCGAGAAATCACTGATGCCACCTACTTCTGGATCCCACGCGAGATAATACTGATGCAACCCCAACTCTTCCGGTGGGATCGTACATTGCTCTTCTGATACCTACCGTGCGTTTATCCATCGCACGACGTTATCCTGCTACCAACGCCCCCCCTCCGATCTGTCTTGGCGCACAAGTCCACAAGTTCACAGCAGTGACACTGCTGTATCACCCTGGCTTGGTGCGCAAGTCTACACTCGCACTGCCTACCCCGCTTTAGTGCCCCAAGTTAACAGAGTTAACTATGTCCATCGCACGACGTTCTTCTGCAACCAATGTTTGGACCCCCTCATCTGTCCCAACAAAGAACAAAGCCTCCCCGGTCGCAGTGTGACACCACTTCCCCTGGATTCAGTAGAGCTTGTCACCCATTCGACACTACCACATTTGACGCGCAATGTGCACGAGACGAAGAGAACTATCTCTACCTATACAATGGTTGACCAACCATTGGAGTTAGGTTTCGGTTGAGTTATATTGGTATCGTCCACAGCAGTATCTTCCAACCGTTTTCTAGAAGAAGTGGTGGGCTCCCCTCCTTAGTTTGGTGCACAAATGTCGGAAGCAGTGACACTACTTGCCGGCTTGATACACAACTCTACAGTCACACTGGCCATCCGGGCTTGGCGCCTAAGTTCACCAGTCAACCCGCATACCCCCGTCTGGTGCACAAGTTCGGAGTGGCACTGCTCACCCTGGTTTGGTGTAGAGAACGCAAGCTTCTAGGTGCACAAGGTCTCCCACGTCTACGGGCTGCAAAAACACCACCTGCCAAGCAAAGCGCAGCATGGCAAGTAGATACATACAGAGAGTGGAGGTCGTCAAGCACAACACAGCACAGCAGGTATCATGCATACAAGCAATAACTGCGGTAAAAACACAACACAGCACAGCAGGTCCAAACGGACAGTAAATGCGGCCAAAGCACAACACAACACAGTCGACCAATACCGACAGGCGGCAACGCAGCCAAAACAAACCGGACACCACATCAGCTGCAGCTGCACGTAGGGGGCTCGATTGCCGGAGAAAAAACGGATTGAACGACACAATGCATAAAATTCCAGCACCCCACATGGCATACAAGGCATGAGTGTGATCGACTGCACGGACCGGGTCAAGACCTCAGCTTCAGCTCAAAACACAAAGCGCGCGATCCATAAGTGAACAGTAAAGGGCGCGAAAAACAGTGCATAACGGCTTCCTGGTATATACCGGTACCATTTTTCAGGTCTACCGAAGTAGAGAGGGCAAGAAAAAAATATATTCCATTCCTGCAAGTTCGTCAATATTCCTCCTAAGGGCGCAAAAAACAGTGCGCACGCGTTTTTTACCGTAGTAAAGGCAACCGAAAAAATGCTACTCGTACTTCATTCCTGCACTTCGTCTTCCTCGTCGATTTCGCCGAATTTAGAACCTGAAAACAGTTCCGCCAAAAAAGCGCGAAAAACATTGCGCAAGAGCTATCTCGCACTACTCGAATTTGTAGGTCTGCCGTAATAAATGTAAGGACAGTTGGGTACGAAATCAATACAACCTGGTGCCCCCTTTCTGTATGATAGTTCGTATTCAAGTATTTACCTCATCGATTTCGCTGAACCTAGGTCTCGAGCCTCCGAACATGAACGCCGCGCAGAAGGCGACCTCGTACGCCCGGTGCATCAGGAACCCCCCGAAGATCCGGTTGGCGGTATTGCGGTGCTGGGGCATGCAGATCAGCGTTGACGATACCGCCTGGACGGTTTTGAAGACATGTTACGAAGCAAGGGAGTCGCGTGCGGGAGAAGACGGCACTCAGTTTATTGGGGGCGATAGGAAGGGGCATCGTGCGCGGGACAAAGCTCGACTTTATTATGGGGCGGCTTCTTCATATAAAAAAATCGTCCATGCGATACGTGAGCGCGCCCAAAGCACCACAGCTTTACTCGTGCACGGCTCGCTCCCACGGCCATTTTATCGCGACGGCTATCGCGCGTGTGCGTGTCGCCGCAAATTTCGATACAGAACTGTTAAGATGACGAGCTACCCTTCCGCACCTCGCGGTTTAGACAAAAGCACTGCACGCGGACCCCCTAAGAACTAAGCAAGCAAAGGATGATCCGAGGACAAGAACGAACAAAACCGAGGCCGCAGGACATCGCTGACTCTGCTAGTAATACGAAGTAGACTAACAGTGCTTCATCGCACGAGCGAGCTGTTCAACAGGGGGGGGTGGGGCATCCTAAGTATATCAATAGTGCTTCACCGCAAGGGCGAGCAGTTTAACGTGGGCGGGGGGGCATCCGTTGCCAAAAAAAGATGAAAATATTTGTAGGTTACGTCAAGTTCCACGCCTCTTGCCTTACCGTTTGCCGCACGAGCACGGCATGCGGGTCCGCCAGGGCTGGCAGGTGCTGCAGCGGAAAGCCAGCCGCGACCAGCTTGGCCGCCTCTTGTTCCCTCTTCGCCCTCGCAGCCTCAAGCTCCGAGAACTTCTCGTGGCCTGTACCCTGCTCGCGCAAGACAGACAGACAGAGAGAGAGCCATGTGTTTGTATTTTTTCATGTTTGTTTTGTGTGCTCGTTTGCCTGCTCGATGGTTTGTTTGTTTATCTGGTTGCTTATTCGTTTGTGTGTTTTCTCGTTTTGTTGGTTGCTTGTTTGTGTGTTGGTTGGTAGGGTATTAATAGTTGGTTTGCTTGATTCGTCGCGGTTACTTTCCATCTCAATTTGTCTATTATAGGTCGTCACGGTTACTTTCCATCTCAATTTGCATGCGTTTTGACACCCGCCCACCTTCACAAACCACGGTAAGAGGTCCCCCCCCCCCACCCCTCCCCTCCCGTGCTTCGATAGTTAAATTGACGCGCCACTACGCATATGACATACCTTGCAGGCGGTACGTGGCGAACGACATCTGAATCTTTGCCGCTATCACAAAAAAAAATGTGTCAATGTCCTGACCGTGCTTGCCGATAATATCAACACGTATGTATGAAGTTGAGGTTTGTGCTCGTACACTCCGGTCGACGGAATGCACGCGACCTACGTACGACCAAAAACGATCGCAATGATGACAGAAAAGTACGTTCCGGGTAACCATGCTTGTCATCATACACCAGTACAATAACATCAGTACAGCAATAGCAGATGCTGCTATTTGACGAGATTCGTAGAGGAGAGATGCACTCGTTATTGTACCCAAGCCCGACCTCAGGCCTCTAGAGAGGAGTGATGCGTTCGGTGGCAGTTTCCAATAAGAACCCTTCCCAAGTACATGGAAACCCCTCCTTTCGGTTACACAGTAACGCATGTTCGCTCGGTAGTTCATAAAAAACATGAGGTGTTGACGGCGGAGGCGCAAGGTGTCGCGGTCAAGGGCAGTCGAACCGTTCCAAAAGCTGACCCTCCACCTCTTCGTAGGATGGGGAGAGGTTAAAAAAACCATCAAAAAGAACAAGCTGCATCCTATCAGTCCACGTAAAGTACAGGACGCCCAACAGGAAACAGAAAATATGGTCCAGGCTGGATTTCTTATTTGAGAGAGGGTGCTTTCCACACAAATTTCAAGATAACAACTCCAGAATTTCTTATTTCCCTCCAAAATATCAGCCTGGCTTTCTTGTTAGCCTGCTTCTTATTAGGCGTCCTGTGGTGTAGAGCAAACTATCACAGGAATAAGCTGTAACGGCCCAAAGTTCGAGAGCTACTTGCCTCCTTAGCGGCCTTCCTCTCGAGAGCCTGCCGGTCCTTGTGCGTCTGCACCACCCTCCAGATGGCCCTCCAGCCATCCTCCGGATCTGTCTCTTTGGTGCCCGCATTACCCACACCATCCCCTGAAGTTTCTTGGAGGGGGTTTCCTCCGAGGGTGAGAGGACTCACGGCGCGGCTTTTACCAGTCTCTCTTGAGCGCCAGTGCAGAAAAATGACACCAACAGCGAACGCCGGGAAGTAACACGTGCGGTTATCCCCGCTCAGAGTTAAAAGTAGTTTGGTCATGTTTTGGGGTCCAAACTGCTTGGAAATAGAGGTAGAATTCCTGCAGCACTAAAACGGTAAACCCATCTAGTGCAGAAAAAATACACAATCGTCAGCACCCGCAACCCAGTGATGGAGTGGGTTTTTACACAAATAAAGTATCAGGACTGGGGTAGTAGAAGCGTTAAGGTCAACGTCCGCGACCGTACGCGAGACCGAAGGAACAGCGGACACGGCCGAAATATGACAAAGCCACGCGCATTGAAAAACAAATAGCAACCGTGGAGCCTTGTGCTGGACACCGCGTGAAATCGCTTCTCGTGCTGCATCCAACAAGTCGAAGTGCCTTGCACCACCACTGTCAAGTACCCTGCTAAACATCTTGAAAAAAAAGAAAATTTAACCCATGTGCTATATACGTACCGCCAAAATATACTACACCAAGAAGTTTGTCTCTAAATGGAAATGAAGTTCTGAAGGGGCCCAAAGTCGACAAAACAGCGTGTAACGTTCTTCAACAATCCTACACGAATTAAATGTAGTTTACCACTGCAAAAGACAATCCAACACTAATTCCAAGTAGTTTTTCCCAAAAACAGCGGTTGCAGTACTACGAAAAGGGGTTAAAAAAGGACACAAAAAAAGAACGGAATTGAAGGAAATAAAAAAAACGGGGTGACAACACGAACCCTCTCCCACCCCTCACCCCCCGTCTCTCTCTCGGCTAGGGAAACGCCCACTTCTGTATAAAACCCCTCGCGCCGTACCTGTCTCGAGCAACGAATGTGAAGTTAGCGTCTAGCCAGCAGTTGTCATCGTCGACCCCCAGGTCCCCTCCTACATAGCATACCCCGGGTGGTGATGATGAACACCTTAAAAACAAAAATAAACACGAAAAAAAACAGCGGGGGGCAGCAAGAGCATTTAGTCTACAACGTGTTGACCCATGTAGCATTGTACTTTTAAAACATATACAGCACTACTCCCCAAGTTTGTTACCCCCGCAGCGCGCGTTCCGTTAAAAAAGGGTGTCACAAAAAAAGGCTTGCAGTGCACTTACTTCTTTCCTATTGGCCAATGATATACTTGTACGTAGAATAGAAAGTAATTGTTTGTCGAAAATGTGAGGTTCGGCGTAAGGTAGCGTTCGAGATCGAAAGGGTTATAGCTGGTATGCTGCGGTGTGCCCGATGACGTGTCTCTATCTGAGGAGGGAGGCTCGCGCAACAGCTCATAGTGAGGGCCGCAACAGAAACAAAAAAAAAGCATGCACACTCTCCCATGGCTCCCTCTGCAGAATACCATCCAGCACCATGTCCCGAAACATAAAGAACGGTTGGACATAAATATGAACATACGATAGTTCCTAATATCTTGAGACATAGTGGTCGCTAATACCAGGGAGTATGCTGCGGACTCTGTTTTTGCTGCGCGCACGCCTAGTTCTATCACGCTCGCACGTCTGAGAATAGCAGCCATTGGCACGGACAGCGTCCAAACTTCCGCCTTCCCCTCGCGAGCGAAGCAGACAGACTTTCAGGCGACTTTCACGGAAATGCTCAGGTCTGCGCCCACGTTTCCGGTACAAAAATCACTTGGAATAATAATAGAGTCGCGTTTTTTAGTGGCTTGTCGGTCTGCGAAAGCGACAATAGCGCGAGAACCGAAGCATCACATAAGGTCCCAAAAAAATAGCGACCGCGGCGACGATAGCACAAAACGAGAGACAACAATTCTCCACAAAACCCCGACCTGCTCTTACACAACAGCGATGCAACACTACTACAGCACTACTGTATATGTATCAAGTATCAAAATGCGCTTGCGGCACTCCGCACACCCGGATGGAATGTAAGGGCTTGCTTGGAAGGGGGGGGGGGGGGTGTACTTCATTTTCATGCATGGCCGTAGTCGTATGACCATAGACCCTCGCATCCCTACAATGCCGGGACGGAGCATGTCGGGTTTTCACCGACCAGGCAGACATTGCTAGCACCAAGCGCGAAGCACCGTGAGGTGTTGGGCGAGTCGCATGAAGGGTGAGCTGCATCCTACTAAGAACCGCTTGTCCGGCGGACTTGCATATGGACGACAGCTTCAATGAGTTAATTTAATGTCTGGTGTGGCTACTTCCTGAGACAGCAATGGGAGCACTATGTATCTGCCTCACGAATGCCTTACCATGTCACACTACATTCCCCTTGTGCGGAGCAAAGGTTCTCCACCCCGCACAAATGATCTAACTCGACCACCAGCCTGGGTAACCGCCAAAAAAAACAAGAAAAAAAAATGGTACCCTGGTTGTCTAGCTCACGCAGTGAGAGGCATGTTTTACAGCGTCGTCGCCAGGCGACGCCAACCCAACCCATAAATATATAATGGGGGGGGTGAAGTCTTGCCTCATGTTGATGACCATAGAAGACCTTCCCGTCCACACTACTCTCCCCATCAAGGTCATGTCGCAGTCCAGCTGCGGGTGCCTTTTGAGCACGATCCTGAAACGGCCGCGAAAAACCAACACCAGAGAAAAAAGTAGAGGGACAAAATGACGAAAACAATACGGAAAGCACGGCAAGAAAAAAAACATGAAAAAAAAAAACAGAAAGCACGGCAGGGAAAAAAAACAAAAGGAAAAAAAGACGAAGAAAGAAATGGGCGGAAACGAAAAAAATGTTCTGGATAGTACCCCGGGTAGTCTACACCCAGAGCAAGTAAATAGCCTACTAAACACCAGCACACCCCTGAAATGTTTCACACCTCCGACAGATGATGAGATCTATCTGTCTACAGTAGATCATCTAGTTCCTCACCTGCCGTTGTGAAAGGTTGTGCAGCATCTGTACAGTACAGATACAGATCAAACCCAGGAAATATGCACTAGTAACAGATCATGCAGACTACACTGGTCTCACCCGGCAACATGGGCTATAGATCATACAATACAAGATCGGGCATAGATCTGTCTTGAAAGATCTAGAGGCATGTAGCGGGAACGATCTATTTGATCTATCTGATCTATCTGATCTGTAGATGATCCGTCCGAGGTGTGAAACGAATCACAGCGATAATTCACGGTCCAGAGGCCTTGGTTCTCTTCCTTAATCATTTGCTAAACAAAGGAGAGGCAGGAGGTACAAAGAGTAACCCAGCGGCCTCAGAAACACAACCGTGGGCACTCGCCAGCCCCCTAGAAAAATATCGCGCAGACATCAAGGAATCTAGTGGGACAATGGCGGGACCACAAGATTTAAAACATTTCCCATCTCCAATCCCCAATCACCCCCCCCCCCCCGCACCCCCCTAAAGCCTGATATTTTAGACCGACATGTCCCAAGCCCGGCTCGAAAGCAGAATTCCGAAGTAGACGGATGCACGAGCCCTGTAACTCGACTGCTCCCGAGGCGAGACGCTATTGCAGGAATCACACGTAACGATGCTACGGATACGCCGAAGAACGCTGACTAGGAATCTAAAAATGTAAATGTTGGCATGACGTCCGAGGCGGCGGCATGATCGGGTGGGATGAGTAGTTGTCGGGGTTTCACTCGCCTGTCCACAGAGGCGGTGACCAAAAGGGGAAAGGAGGGGTCCTCCGAGCAATGCTTGAACGCGATGTTTCCCGCCAAAGCATCCAGATCTTCCAGGATTCGTCCAATCTGAAGAGTCGGAAGATTTGCCGACCGGCAACAACGAACGCCATTTTAAAATAAGGAAAGCCATTTTACACCAAAACAACGACATTTCACAACCAATAACGCCATTTCACAACAACAAACGCCATGTACCAACAACCAACTCCTTTCAGACATAGAAGAGTAAAAACATAAAAACACAGCGACATTTCCTACGTATATATGCCATGGTGTCATGGTGTCAAAAAGTCGCTTGCGCAACAAAGAAACTCTGGCAAAAGGGTACAAGGTATCAGAGCGCTTCAATTCAATGCCGTGTACCGTTGACCCTCTCCATAGTTACTGTAACGGCATTCCTAAAGGGTCTGAGACCCACGACCGTGCGCCTGGTAGACGGGTGGCTCGTCACTCCACCACAACCGGCTCGATGTCCTGGAGGCGTTTTCCACCCTTCATTACCACTTAATACCCGTTTTGGGGTCAAAACACTTGAAAATAAAGTACCACTCTGGTCGGAAATATAAGGATCGTTTAGACATTAATACGAAGACCAATCGGTCCTTATAATTACGCCCAGAGTGGTACGTTCATTTTGAGAGTTGGGAAAGGGTTAACTCCTCAAGAACTGCGGCCATATTAGGGGAGACGACAAGCCACTTTGAAAGTCGAGTTGAACATTTTTTGGCGGTAGAAAAAGTCACCAAGATCGGGGGGGGTAGGGCTACTGTAGCACTAGCAGTAGATTGATTGCAAAGCTCCGGCATCGCATCGCTCACCAAATCTCAGTGAAAAACACTTCCAAGAAACCACGGACTTCCGACGCGTTACGTACCCCCCCCCTCCCCCTTCTCCCCCCCAATACTCCGTGCCCCCTAATACGGAGGACCACACGTAAATAGGACCAAATGTTGAAAAAAAAAGTGAATATATAGGTTTTTGTGTGTACCGTAGGTCCTATTTACTACGGCATCATTAGCCCACCCCGTAATATGGGGGCTCGGAGCACACGCCTACCTCACGTACGTAAAAAAACATCCCATGCCCAGTTTATAGCCCCTGGGCACACGCCTACTTACCCGTACAAGGCCTGAAGGGTTGCGGTAATCTTCTCGAAGAAAGGAGTCGGTGGAAAAGGGGTAGTGGATGGCGCTGCGACTGAGAGACGGGGGTACTGCCCGGAGGTTTTCCGACGGCGTTTTCCCTCCAGCCTCTCTTCGCGTCTCCTGTCGTGCAGTTCCGGGGCAGAGGGGGAGAGATGCGGTCGACCCGTCGAACGAAATAAATCCCCAAGTTTTCCAGACAAGCTATTCACCAGCCGTGATATGCGATGTCGTTCGATGTCATTATCAGCGCCGCTCTCGCGACCATGCATGGTGGCAGCATGCCCTCAGGCCTTGCATCTTGTATATGTATATACGCACGGGTTAAGTGCTCCTCTGCATCTTGTATATGTATATACGCACAAGTGCAACGCATACGTGTTATTCGCACGTGCTACGCACAAGAGCTACGCATAATAAGTGCTACCAGGTACATACGACCACACGCCCTAAGGGCCCGCATCTTGTATGTTACGCACGTGCAAGTGCCCCCCCCCCGCACAAGTGCTACGCTTGAATGGTGCTCATAAGGGCTACGCATAACCGCTATAGACGCACCAGTGCTACGCACAAAAACAATGCACTACAGTAGTGCTACGTATGCACACACAAGCGCTACGCACAAAAGCTTGCGTGCTAGTGCTATGCACGCACAAGCGCTAAGCTCAAATACCACGCTCAAGCTCGCTTCCATTAGGTCGTCGACACAACACATCAATAACAATCGTTGGGTTTCAATCGTCAGGTGGGCGTTCTTTACCTGGAACTTCATCTCTGCTCGGCGGATCTCCCACAGCGCTTGCGTGATCGGAGACCTGCAACAACAGGGGATGGCGACACCGGGGCAAGAGACCAGAGGAGTCGGACGTGGGGGCGGGGAGGTGGGCAGACGTGGTAAACGCGGTTGAACGTCTGCAAGATGACCGCTAACAATGGCCGTACGCGAGCTTGAGCGAAATCAGCAGGGGTAGTAACTGTTTTGTAGCTCGACTAGAGAATTGGTCGCATCAAACAAAAATCACCGCCCAAACAACACTCGAAATTCGCCGCTTGAAACCGAACGCTCGAAGCATCAACATTCGAAATTCAGCGCTCGCAACAAGGCGGTAAATACTATTTTCAGTTCGCTGGTGTTTTTTAATCCATTCAGCTGCTGGAGCCGCCTCCTTTTACGAAAATCCCAAGTTCACATACAAAACAATACGGTATAGAAAGTGGGGAGTGTCGTGTGCCCCCCGTATGATTCCAGCATTAGGAGGAGGGACACGTGAAAAAGCACGTACAATTACCAAGGTGTACTTTATTGTAGATGTTTCATTTGGTGGTGTAGTAAAAGCTACTGAGCATTCCGCAACAATCAAACCGTCGGGGTATTAAGACAAGTACACCCAGTAGATCCTTACGTTTCTGGACAGAGCGGTGTACAACAACTATGATACGCTCGCGTATACTACATCAGTAAATCGAAGCACACAGTAGTACGGGTCCGCCAACAACAATCGCCCCTAATCTGAGCAAGCCTGATAATATTGTCTTGACACCATACTTGGAACAACTTTGAGCTTAGGCTAAATTTAGCATAGGCTAATATTTAGGATTAAATTCGCCGCTGAGCATGATTTCTTAATCCAACTTATAGTTAGGGTCAAGTTAGCCGCTGAGCACGATTTCTTAATCCAACTTATATTTAGGATCAAGTTCGCCGCTGAGCACGGCTTCTTAATCCAACTTATAGTTAGGATCAAGTTTCTTAGCGTCCCTCAAACAGTAGTGAGCCCTATGTCCAATTTGCCTTACAAGGTTATTTCGTATTCGTGGAGCTATTACGCTGTACGTAAGCGAGTTACTCGTAGATTTGTCGAAACTGCTTGCGAGTTACTGCAATCGCCGCCGCGATAAGAGCGGGGTAACGGGACAATCGGTACCCCCCCCCCCCGTCATCAAAGGCAAAACCAGTAAAGCTGGGAGTCGGCACACCTCAAGCCTTAAGCCACCAACTACAACTAGTTATTAGTCGGACTAGGAGTTATTCATAATAGTCGTTTCCTGAAGGTGCCAACTGTCCGACTTATTGGGTTTTCCATACTTGCATGTATAATAGGGGGGATTGTAGAACGCCGGAAACGGTACGCACATGTTTTATTTTTCGAGGTAGGGTCCCGTCCGCCGGGGAGGACTGGTTTGGCTCGCTCCGCTCGCCTGACTTACGTGGGCAAGTCGGTTGGTCATCAGCTATGCGAAGCTTCGCCAGCCGACTTGCCGACTAGCGCCAGTTTGTTGGCTAACGGCATCTACCGATTAGACAATAGTCGTGAAATCCTGCCAACTGACACCTCTAGCAATCAGAGCACCCCGCCGCGAAAGGCACCGCAGTTGTTGGTAGTTGAGAGTGTGTTGTGTTGGAGGTGGTAGAAAGTCGGCTTAGCCTACTACCTTTCTTTGCTGGAGGTTGGAGGGCGGCGCGTCAGCGTAAAGCAGTTGCTTGAAGTAGCACTATTACGGAGAACCATAGTAAATAGGACCAAATTTTGTTAGTAAAAATGGTTAAATATATAGGTTTTAGTAATTAACGTAAGTCCTATTTACTATGGTCCTCCGTAATACGAACTACTATTAAAATTGCAGTATTTACCCTCCTGGTATATCCCATAAAAAGGGTCCCAAGGGGGTTCACAAGAAGCTGCTGTACAACAACTATCATACTTCTGTTGTCTGCGTTGGACAAGGCCACTGCGTAGAGACGAACCTCACCCCTAGGCCCTTCAGTATGAGCATAGATAGCACTCAAGGAGCCCGCTTTATAGTAAGAAACGTCAATTGGCATCGAGGCTCAGTTTCTTATTGTGTTGCCACCATTGAGCACAGGCCGCTCTTTGGCTCTTGTGTGGGATTTAGTATTGTACCCGACCCTGAGGAACGGGCGCTTCCCAACGGGAATCATTTTTGGTACTGGACGTATCCTATGAACCAGGTATGCGAGCTCAGCTATATACCTGGTACAGCCTCACTAACGGAGACAGCAGAAGAGGAGCTTTACAGCGTCGCCGACAGTAAATTGGACAGCATATAGCACAGCCGTACCGCAGCTGTCTGTACAGCAGTAGACCATACCATGGTACCTCGTATATACGAACGCCAAAGTATAGACCAAGTACGAACAGAATGCCATATGATACCGTCGCAGCGGAGTCTTTCCAGAAACTGGCGCACCTGCCTATGTACCGGTGTATACCGCCGTACCACACGGGTGATACTACTACTACGGGGCGGCATAGTAAATAGTAAATAGGACCAAATATTGTTGATAAAAATAGGCAAATATATATGTTTTTGTATGTACCGTAAACGAGTATAGGTCCTATTTACTATGGTACCCCGTACATAGTAAGACAGCACACGGCTTGGGACGAATTTCCAAGACGGTTTTCTCCAACCCAAGGCCGGCACTCTCAGGACTAAAATGGTGCCGTTGGAGAGATCCCCTTGAGATATTTCCATAGTAGACGCATTGCTCGGCGTGTGCACGGTGTACACTACTGTGCACCCTTCCCGTTGCCGACAAAACCAGCGCTTGGGGACTCATGCCAGGGGGTGTGTTATTGCGTTATCTTGCGTGTTGTCGTACGGTTGAGGGGGTGTGTTCTTGCGTTATCTTGCGTGTTGTCGTACGGTTGCACCGGGGTATGGTGCTACGAATACGAATGTACATGGAAGATCAAACGCCTCTCTCCTCCCGTTTCGTATATTCTCACACACCATACCGTGCTGTTGCAGGTTGGCTTCCTCTAAGAGTAACTCCTAACGGACAACATAACATATCGAGCTGCTCACTTGAACGCCCCCGGCAGCACCTCATCCTCCTCCTCGGCTGCTGGCGCCGCAGCACTGGTGACCTTGCCTCCCTTTCCAGTGCTAAATGGCGCTCTCAAAGCATTCCCATTGAGAGGCAACTCATGAGCTGTTGTAGCTGCAAGTATCAACGGAGTCTTTGCCTGCAGTTCCACCCCGAAGGCGCGTCTTGCTGCCCAAGCTCGACGAGCGCCGTTTACCCCCCCCCTCATGCCCAGCTTACCAACACCGGCCGTCGTGTGTCTCCGTCTCCTGCTTGTAGCAGTGTAGGGTTGGTTGAGCTGCCTAACATCAGAGTTTGTGCGTCGGGACTGTTACCTTCCATCGCCCCCTAACCCCGCTTGACAGCAGAGTGCAGTGATGGAAACCCCGTGCATTTTAATTTTTAATTTTTTCAGCTGAATTTTTTCTTGGCCCCCCCCAGCCCCCAAAGCAAACACAGGGTTCGTGTATACGTACATCTCGCCAGCCACACAAGCCACCCAGCCTGTGCACTTGCACACCAACTAGCTCCTGCAATAACCATACCACGGCCATTCAGCGCTAGGTCGACGCTCCCAGCGCCTCACGCGCTGCTGCTGCGATTCGTGTTGAAGTTTTGAAGTACATACGTGGGTCAGATTCCTGCTGCTGACTGACTGCTCCGCAACGACCACGACCGCACCTGCTCGCCCAACTCGACCTGGACCGCTGCTTTGCTTCCAGCCGAGGAGAGCCGACACGATGGCATCCGCACCTGCAGCTATAAGCGGCGCCACCACCGAGGCAACCGGTCTCGCTGCCTCCCACGGCATCGGCAGCGTCAGCACCAGAGACAGATCAGTCGGAGCGTTACCCATGATTCACGGCGAGTTCTTGGGGCGTGCTCTTGCGTCAACTGGCGCAGGTCTACCGAAGAGCATCAACGGGCCGACAACAGGAGGATTGCACGCTGCAGCAGTCGCCCTGCAAGAGCCACAGCAGCGCGAGGTCGGAGCATCCCCTCCGACGCTGGCAGTGCCTGTTCTGGCCGGGCGCAAACGGTCGCAGCCAACAGGGGGCTGGAGTGCACGTGGCGGAGTCGATGAATCTCGCGAGAAACGTGTTAAGGATGCGCCTGAGGCGGCGCAAAGCAGAAAGTCGTCTGGACTGAGATCGGCAGCTGCAGCAGCAGCGGCAGCAGCAGCAGCAGAGACAGCAGCGGTAGCAGCGGCGGCAGCAGCAGTAGTGTCCACAGCAGTGGCAGCTCTGCCCCCCCCTCCTCAGGTCGATGGCGCCGACATCCTTCCTGGAGACGATGCCAGCGCAGACAGTCAAGCGCTTGGTGACGAGGCATCGCTGCCGCCGCCGGGGGAGCCGCAGGCGGAGCCTGCGGAGCTGGAAGGTGCCGTTATTGATGACGGGTCTGCTTCTTCCCCGAAAGCAACGGGTACCGAGCTCGCGGTGGACTCGCCCATCATTGTGGAGGAGAAGGAGCTGCCCGTGTCGTGTCTGGGCGACTTCAAGTTCACGTTCGCGGTGAGATTTATCGAGCGCCACAGCCGCAGACGGCGGCGCCTAGTGCTGCTGCCGCATGATGATAGCTCCAAATTTATTTATTTTCGGTTGCGAAAATAATTTACCGGGGGTTCGGTCGTATGTACGTACGAAGATTCATGTCGCTTACGTACGTACCTAGCCACTCTGTCTGCCATGTGTCATGTGCCCAGCAGAGTAGATAGAGTACGTACGTATGCGGTGTGATGAAAAAAACGGGGTTTGTTGTTCGAGCTCGCGATTATTTGCTCGTTGCCTCGTTCTGCTACGACTAACATGAGTATAATGTGTACCAGGTACTCGTATTATATGTATGATATGATGTACCAGTACGAAACAGCTTGCTGTGTGTGAAGTGTGAATTCTGTCAAGCTGCATGATGAGGCGCGAGGAAGACGCCGGCGGCGTAAAGAGGATATGACCCGCTGCTATTAATATCACACCATTGTCCGAAAAATTAAGGCCCTTTGGAGTCTGAAGATCTATACCCAAAGGATCCTTACATTTACGAACTACGTGGTATGGTTAATTTCCAAACGGTCCTGACATTTCCGAACAGAGTGGTATCATGTACGAGTACAGGGTACCCGTGGTACGAACTGCTCCTGTACTGCTGTATGTATGATATCGTACCTGATACGAACCTGGAATCATACCGCCGTTATAATGTATCGCGTCATCATGCCATACTTCATGTACGACCTAAAGCAGTATTATTTTTACATGTATAAACGTAGGAACTGTATGGAGTGGAGGGGGGAGGCTGAAAACTATTACGAAATAAAACGCCGATCGATCGATCTGGCAGTTTCATGCGCATCCGGCTCTCGACGTATTTTGTGGTTATTTTTTACCACGTTGTTGTTGGTTTTGCTGCTGCTGCTGCTGCTGCTGTTCTCATCGCCACAATAAGGCAGTCCGTGGTCACAGGCGAGGGCCGCGCTTTTACTATTCATATGAATAGTAAAAGTACCAGGTACCAGGTTCGTAGACTTCCGAATCAACATGCATGCATGGTGCTGCTTGCACCCGCCCCCCGCCTATTTTTGCTCTCGGGCTTTGGCCATGATTAATATGATTACCATGATTATATGATTGTTAATAGACTTCGTCATGGTAACCACCTCCCGTTCCTTCGAATCTCATGTTGAGTATGTTTGTATGATCTACTGCCGCTGTAATACGTACGTACGTGCGTACCTGGTACGAGTACGTATGTACAAGGTACTGCTGTGTCTTGTATATTGCACAGCATGTCTTGACAGTCAAAAATGTACCCGGTATGATATTACGGGGGGACTTACTATTAATATTAATAGTAGTATTCAGGAAATTGATTCGGGTGTACGTATAAACGAAAGGGGATTATGTGGTTTTCAAAACCGTCGCATCATAGGTTCTGTTTACCAACCCCCCCCCCCTCAATATAGGCGGCTCGGAACATGGGTGGTGGACAAACCACGCGCAGGCAGTCAGAGACAGAACAACAACATTTTATTTTTTACACACACACTTATCGACACAAGGCGAGAACGAACGTGGAGTTTTGAAGCGTGGGACGCAGGTAATGCGGAATGAATAATAATAATGTTTGACAGGACGTCAAAACAATAGCGTGGCTGATAGCGTGGATGGCGGCGCAAAAGAAACTGAGTTTTTGTTTTGTCTTGGTCATCAGACACGATTTTCAATTTTCACCTCAACTCGAGGCGTGAGAGGTTCTACATCAAGCAGCAGCAGCAGTGTTTACCCCCCCTCAGAGTCCTTCTACTTCAAGCCGTGGTTACAGCATTGAGTCTCCCCCCCCGAGTATTTACTCTTTTCTCGCGCATATATGACACCAGTGCCAGATATTCTCATATACCCTGGTACCTGTAGGGCCCGTTCTTCGATGAGCCTTTCTACCCCCGTCGATGTTGATCGGATTTTGCCAACTCGCGCTTTCGTGTTTTCTGGAACGGACGAAGGCGCAGAGAAAGTCCCTTGCGTACGTACATACTGGTAGTGTATACCTGGTGCGGTCGTAATAGTAACGTAATTACATACACTAGCAGAGATTCGAAACCAAACGCAACCGCCAGCATGACGAGCTTACAGCACTGTGTACCTGGTACGGTCGTATGATAATAGTAACGTAATTACGTACACCAGCAGAGATTCGAAACCCAACGCAACCGCCAGCACAAAGCACAACGAATCGATACCTACTAATAATAGATATACTCATAAATATAGACCTGGCATACTGGTACGGTACGAGTTGATATGTTAATATTGGAGTAGTCAATCCGTTAGAATGTGATTCAACCCTTGTACGACCCTCCAATAATTTGTGTATACTCTAGTCCTGTAATATGTACTTTCGAGCTGTTTCGATTATTACGGGTTTTTTACTGTCATATACCTGGTAGCCCATATAGTTTCGAGGGTTTTCATGTCAAGTCCCTGTTTTTTTTTGTTTTTTTTTTCTGCCCTCAAACCTGGTAAGGGAATACTTGCTATTAATTGTTAATCGTATGTACGAGTACAGCAGTACGCCCACGTACGAGTACGTACACTACATTGGTACCGCCCGATGTACGAGTAGAGGCATATACTTATCAACCCAGCAGAAGTACGACGTACGTGTTAGCTCATACTCCCCGCCGCCGATCAAACAACTTGCTTCTGATGACATCACTGTAAACCAGTGCAACGCTGACAGGGTATCTGCTGGTTGTGTCATTTATTGCCTTGTGTATATCCTACGATGTTTGAGTGTTGTTCGAGTACGCACGTATTCAAGGAGTAATTACTGCGAATGCAATGGTACTGAAAATGTGAACAGCTGGGACAAACAAACCCCCGCCACCCGCCACCCCACCGATGCTTTTTTTTTTTGCCCGCATACGAACCTTTTGCACTTGCGTACTCGTGGCGCTGGGCGTGTAGGTACTTGCGTACGTTTGTTTGATATGCTCTGATACCACGAGACCACCACGCGAGACCACCGCGAGTATACACTACTGTGTATGATGATATTTTATGTGATGATTATGTAATATGTCATTCTGGACGAAAATACAAGGATCGTTTGTATATTAACATGAATACCAAGAGTTCCTTATATTTCGGTCCAAAGTGGTGCCGTACGTCACCTCACACGTCACCTCACTCAGCAGGTCAGCAGTTGTGAGTTCAACCAAACTACTCGGTGTTCTGTAGTTATTTATGCGTACCAGCAGTGTACATATATATATGTTCTTCGTTCTTTCTACAGACATATTCGTACCGGGTATGTATGTAAACATATAAACTGCTGATGTACGCACATACAGCGTACGTAATTCGTGTAAAGTTTAAAATTTCTCATACGCAACTTGCAAAAGATGAGTGTCGACGAAAAGTCCAATCTATCCTCACAGCTGGGGCTAAAGGTAAATATCATATGTATGTAAATATGTACAACTCTGTCGGGTCGAAACATGTTCGTACGTACTACCTACGTACGTACGCGTAAGACAATTTTAGCATGTCTAACGTATAATCAAAAGGATCCTTATATTTGGGGACAGATTCGTACCTGCTATTAATACTTACTTTATTCGTATATATATCCTACAGACACTTTTTCTCTGTTTCACAGTCGGTGACCACAGAATTTGTATCTCTCTAGGATTAGGAATGATCAGGACAGACACTGGGTGTACTGATGTGGTTGGGTAGAAAGAACGGGCTTAATGTAAAAACAACACAGACAGCAGTATTAAACAGCACAAGTTTAGAAGTTGAGACTTCAAGCAAGTATGATGCGTACCATGAACTGTACATTGTTGACTCGTACAAATTATCAAATTTTATCATGGTCTTGTAAGGGAATAGCACTCCTATAGGGCCAGGACACAGGAATGTCGACGCAAGCCAGAGGCACGCTTCTTCTTGATAAAGTTCTTCTTGTTGCTTATCTCATGGAGCTCAATTGCGCACAAAAACAGAGTGCGATGGGAGGGGGCAGTGCATACCTATTCTGCCCCCTGAAGCATGTATCTTCATACATGTACTATCTACGGAGACGTTTCCGTTACTAGCACGTCACTTGATCTCATACTCGTAGTACGTATCCGCGTGTGTACTCATACTGCTAATCTCTAAGGAGACGTTCCCGTTACTAGTACGCCACATGACTCATACCGGTACGTATTGCACCGCTTTATAGCCGTAGTACGTGATACCATCACAGTCTCTCTTAGGTTTTGGTTGTTGTTTTCTCACATTAATGAACTGATCGCGAAAAAGATGGTCCGCGGTCACAGGACAGGCTCCAAAAACAAATTCTGGAGTGGAAGAATACCTCAGGGGAAAAAAAGAATACGCAGAAAACAAAGTACAACGCAGTCCACAGTCGTACGTACGAGGATATGTGTGTGCGTCCTTCCTTTTTCCCCGTCGACATGCATGTCTGTGCCGATTATTCGTCCTATTAATAGAGAGATACCAGGTATCAGTCATGTGATCACAAAACTACGACACGGAGATGCTACGATATACATCATAACTGATGTGGCACATCGTACACCTCAAACCAAATGAAAATGATATCAATCCAAAGGAAAACGGAAAGAGAAAGGAGGAAGGAAAATATATACTTGAAGTAAATCACTATGTACCTAAATATAAGTACCATTTAGATTCACTAATAGTATGCAAGCGTTCCTTATATTTAGGGACATAGTGGTATACATGCCGTGGAGCTACTGCTGTACTGTCACCCCTGCTGGCGATCGGGCTTACTGTAGGTTCGAGTCCACGCTGCTTTCAACTCGCCGACCTCCCACCCAGTGCCAGACCCCTGCTAGCCCACACCCACGAGTAGAGCCCCGTACTAATAATATTAATAGTTGGTACTCTTCCTTTCTATTTTCTATCTCAACCCTTCTCAGCCTCCCTCTGCACTTCCAGTGCAACCACTCCGACTCACTGCAACCTCCGAACATGATGACCGTCTTCCCCATCCCCTCTGAATCACGCCAACGATTCAGTACCTCTCCTCAAACCCCAGATTTCCTTCGTTCAATCTTCCACGTTAATCTAAAATTATCACGGAGGAGCATACAGAGTAGTAAGGGCTCGTATTAATGAAGAACAAAAAAAAACGTAGATGAAAAATAAGTTTCGTAATTGAGTAGAAATTCGTGAAAATATCAAAATATCGGCTTTGCGTCCCTATCGAGGATTGGCGTATTGCGATCTAAAATTCTAGTAACGCACAAGTGTCAAGAGCACCCGTTGGGAACCAACGAGGCGAGCGACGGCACGCTTCCTCCCCGGAGCGCCGCGGTTAGCGGCAGATTTGTTTTGCCGGCACGGGCTTGGAGGCTATCGCTCTAGGGGTGCCTTGAGTTGGCTGGCGCCTCAGTCGACGACACGGATAAGTTTGCGTAGCTTCTGCGGTTTCATGGCACATGCCACGCCAAGGTGGACAAACTCCCCAAATTGAAAACGAAAATGAGGCAAAAAAGACCCAAAAGACTTCCTTGTTGAGTTCGTTTTTTTTTTCGAATTTCAATTCAAAATGCCTGCTTGGTGATTCACTTTTTGACCAATCAGATGCAAATTAAATTGGAAAAAAAAAAAACTATGAATACGTAAGTTTTCGAACGATCTACTGGTATACAAAAAAAGAAGGAAAATAAAATGTTAATACCGGCCCTATTAATAACCAAATATGGTTATTAAATAGCAAAAATAGAGAGATACTATACTCGGACGGTACATGTGTACGAATGGTTTTTGTTTTTTCGGTCCATCGTGGGGTGTGGTTAATTCTTGAAGTATAGTAATATAGTAATATATGTAATATAGCCCCCCTTAGTAGCAGTGGTGTTTTTGCACACGGCACGTTTCTTTTTGTGCGTATTCGTCCTTCGCCTGAAGTGCGATACCTCGTAGCATGAACTCGAAAAGTTAAAACGCCGATGAAAATCGACATGAAGAGGGGTCGTTGAACCACCTACTCTATACATGAACCTGATACGCATTAGGCCTTACGCATACATATTCATGCATACGTGTACCACCACATACAGGATGTCGTTGTTCATGATGAAACGTGGCCCACCTGCTGCTGTACAAACCAAGCAGTATTGCAGGAGAACAGGAGGCGTTGTTACTGATTTTTCGATCTCATTGTTGGCGAATATGATATATATCTGTGTGATTGCAGGAGGTGAACAAGATGTGCAAGCGCTACCCCACCCTCAACACTCTCGGAGCCGAGACCGCCATGCCCTTGCTTGGCTGGCTCACTCGGGAGTTGGACATGGGCCTGGGCGACATGCGGAATGTAAGGAGGCCAGCGCTTTCAGGGGGAAGGGGGGCACAAAAGAGGGGGGTTTTTCTCGGGGAAGGGGGGGGGGGGGTACATTGTTGGAGCGCAGGTAAAATGAACACGACACGCACTTGTACATGTGTTCTACCTGGTACTACAGTAGTGTGGTGACTTGAGCATATGTTTACCAACCCGCCAGAGAATTAAAACAAAAAAATGTGAAGTTGGTGGTACCGCCCACATACTTCGCGCTCGAACCAGCATGATATATCTGCTGGTCGCATGCATGTCTGGGGACAGACGGAGCGCTAGAAAAGGAGCAATTTGTTTTGTATACGTTTACGGTTTTGTCGCTGTTTGCACGGTAAAGACATGGGCAGACGTTAATGCCGCTTTATAGATGGGAAAACTTACCGGTCTTTTCATACACAACCTATATATCATACCCTTGATATACCTGATGCGTATTTTTGTGTCATACCAGGTATACGACCACGATGATGATATTACATGTACATTTTGTCACGAGCTGAATCGTACACTTGATACAACCCCTCCCCTTTCCCCGTTCATCAACGCCTCCTTTGTGTTTTTTTTTTTCGCCTGCGAAGCTTGTACTGCGGCACCCTCGGCTTATGGCTTATCGCGTGACTTCTCACGTGGCCCCCAAGACCAAGTGGCTCCGGGAACGCTTGGGCCTGGGACAGCCGCAGCTGCGAAAGGTATTTGACCCGATGTGGATCACTTTTTAACCTACAACTACCAATGCAGCTGCGTTGTTGCCAACGCAAGTCAACGTGTATCACATGACTGCGCTACAGCTGCATTGTTGTGCATGCTGTATGTACGCTTGGGTGCATGCTGTATATGCACCAAATACACCCGATTTTGACGTCTGTACGGCATGCACTTTCCCTGTCCGGTAGTTTTATGACCACATCATTTTGTACGAATGAAATTTCTTCAGGGAGAATTCCACACCCTGGGCAAAAGACGTACTGGGTATGCCTACGTATTGGCCTGTCAATAGGTTGGGGTAATGCGTATCGATACCTATTGCCCCCTGGGAGGGGAGGGTGGAATTGTTGAATACTCAACACGTACAAGACACTGGGCGTGCTGCATGTCGCTGAGTAAATGAGAGAGCAGTTTGTTGCGAAGAAACCACACTCATACCCGGTCGTGCTGTAAAAAACAAGTGCTGTTTTTTTCGTTCTGTTGCTTTTGTCAAAAGTATCCCAAAAGGCAACGAAAGCAGTACGTAGTGTTTTGGCTTCAGAGTGAGGCCAGCTTCTTGCAGAGTTACGCACATGGTCTCTAACGAGTTCATATGGTTCTCCCAAGTTGCAGACGATGCTCAAGATTTCGTCCTTTTAAAATAACCAGCTCAGGTTTACATTACAGCCCAACGTTTTTATGTGCCAGTTCCGTAAAAATCCACGGAGCGTTACACGCACCAAATTGGCCCTGATCTGACGAAATGGTTGATTGCGCAAACAACCTCCTCCATTAAGGTTCCGTCCGGGTACTTCCTGGGGCAGTCGGAGCCAGAGTTATAGGATTAGCAGTAATAGCTAGAGTCAGGCATGCGTCAGCCATTTTGTTGAAGTTGGGCCAAGTCATTCACCCGACTCAGACAACACGCTCGTGTCGAAACACCGTGTCACTCGAATCGCGATTTGTTTGTCGTTGGCTTACCCTAGCCCCGTGTGGACACGCCTCGCGCGACACTGCAACACCCCGCTTTTGGGACACGGTGTACTTACGCAGCGTTTTGGTCTGTTTGCGCTTCTTCTTTTTTGTTCCCCGAAACAGCTCATCACGACCTACCCAGCGGTGCTGAGCCGCAGCGTCGAGGAAAACTTGGAGCCCAAGTTCAAATGGTTGGAGGTGAGTTCGGGAGGTTGTTGTGCGAGTTCTCTGTACAGCAGTTGTAAGAGCGAAACGTGTAGCTTCTCGTAGTGCATAAGCAGTTGTCGTTATTGTTTTCACGTGAACTTGTCGCCATACTCTGTACCAGGTATATTCCTTGGCCACAAAGACGGGCTCCAATTTTTCTGGCGCGAAATAATACAACAAAAGAAGGAAAACTCAAGCAACAAACCCAAAGCGGGCAAAAAAACAAATAACCTGGAGTATATCCCACACCCCAAAAAACGAAAGTTTCGGGCTGGCTTCGGATTTTAGCGGCATCGATTACGTAGTCACGCGCAACCGGTAACTGCTGTGACAAGCTGTTGGTGACCGGTTGAACGTGTAGAGACAGAATGTTAACGCATCCGCGCTGTTGTTGTTGTTGTTGTTGTTTGCAGTGGCGACGTAGACCTGTTTTTTGTTTTGTGACGGTGGGCTATCTCAATTGTTGATGTTTGGCGTTTGCATCGATTGGTGATTTCATCGTATACAGCTTTTGTTCTTGCTACATGTTCTCTTGTTTTTTTCAGCGGTGGGCTAGCTGGGCTGGGTGATGTTTGCGTTGATGATGTCGGCCTAGATCTTATACGTATTTTCTTGTTTCGTTTTCTCTTTTTTTTTTTTTTTTTTGTGGCGGTGGGTTAACCGACTTCCTCCCTACTTTTCTTGCAGGAGCGCCTCGAGGCAACGCCGGAGGAAGTGCAGGTGCTCATCAAGCGCTTTCCCCTTATCTTCGGGTACAGCACCTCCCAGGTAAAAGTGCTGTCCACGCGCGGGTATCATAGTGATTTTTCTTATGACTCCCAAGGACTTTCTGGCCCACACATTCGATGGCATGATTGCGCGAAGTTGGTCGGAGGACCTTTGTCTTGCCTTGCCGCACCTAGCCGACCGTATCCCTTTCCTCATTACCTTCCCTCACCTGACCTTACCTTGCCTTCCCCTACCGCCCTCCCATTCCTTACTTTGCCGTACCTCAACTTGCTTTTTGCTGGCTTACGTTACCTCAACTTACAGCAGGTAATACATTGCCTTACCATACCTTACCCTACCTTACCCTACCCTACCCTACATTTATATTCCTGTATTTCCTCCCGTTACGTTACCGTAGCCTAGCCTAGCCTACGTTGCCCTACCGTACCCTACATTCACGTTTACGCTACCTGTCCTTGCCTTTCCTTCCCCTACCCCACCTTACCCCACCCTACCCTACCCTACCCCACTCTACCCTACCCTACCCCACCCTACCCTACCCTACCCTACCCTACCCTACCCTGTGCAGAACCTGGAGCCTACGGTGGCGTTCTTCACGGAAGACATGAGCGGCGGGCTGGAAGAGATCAAGGCCGCGGTCATGTCCTGCCCTTCCATCCTCAGCCGCAGCCTGGACAAGCGCATCATGCCAAGGGCCCAACAGATGCGAGATAAGGAGATCGAGCCCCGCTTTGGCCCGCACAAGTGGGTAGTATCCACCTACACCGACGCCCAGTTCAACCGCTGGCTCGATGGGAGAGGCACGTAAACCCTCCAGGAGGCGGGAGGTCAGGGCGAGGGGTAGGGGGGCGGCGGGGAGAGTAGTTTACCGCTTAGTCGACGAAAGGGTTTGCTGGCTGTGTTGGCCTGTGGCCGACCTTTTATTTTGGTGCCTCGACTTTGGTCGGCGTGGGATTAGGGTGGCTTGGTAGACCCCTGCCGGCGGCTGGTTGGCTTTACCTAGGACCAGGTAACGTTGGAGGGCTCAGGTCCGAGCGGGATCAGGGTGTCAGATGGAACTAAGGTGCACGCACGCGTGTTTGTAGGTGTTGACCTATTAGACATCCCGCAGCATCAGTCTTGACCAATTAGTTGGTTATCTCCCGAAACAGGTGGTGAGGTCTGCTGGGGGAGAGAGGAGTTGGAGATTGTCAGTGTACTTACTGCCCGGGCTTTACTCGTTTGGCGCGACACGGACTACATGCTCGTACGTACAGTACAGGACACTCATATACTATAACAACGAGTACTATAAAAGACGGCCTTGAGATTATGAGGGAAATAAGAAACCCCGACGTGGTTATCTTGGAGTTAGTGTAGAACACACCCTTTCCCCGTTAAGAATAAGAAATCCAGCCTGGGCCAGAGTAAGAAATCCAGCCCGGGCCAACGTCCATGTTTCTTAGTAATGTGTCGTGTGCTGTACACAGCTCTACAATTTTTTACATGGGTTGGGCTTGAGGGGTGTAAACATTTTGAGAGAGCGGCGATGATGCGGTGCGCCACGCCGCGCAAAAACCGTAAGCCGTGAGCCGAGAGCCGTGCGAGGGTTGGCCGGTTGATTGGTTACATGTGCTCGGGAACACGGTGAGCGACATATGGATGGGAGTTGTTCATAGAGTACGGATGTCGTGTACAAAGAAAGGAGCTTTCCGGGATAGAGAAGAGTTGCTGCGAGAAGCTTCTCCCGCACGATTGATTGTTGCCGTGTGTGCAGAGGAAAAACAAGCGCAGCGTGAGAGAGCTAGAAGAAGGGTTAGAGTTTGCATTTTTTTTTTCGTGTCGTGTCATGTCACACCCCGTGTGGCGTTACACTCGGCAGCGAGACAGGTGTGCCCGCCGCCGAGCCGTTCCATTGAAACCCGCGGCGTGCGAACTGGCAAGAGAAATATTGAAATTGAGAGAAAATAAAAGGCTGTCAACCCCCGTGGGCGGTTCGGTTCGTGAGCTAACAGCTGGATAGATAGCATGCCCGCCGGCTAGCCGTTCGTTGAAACGACAAAAAAAATTGGATAGCGAAAGCTAATGTACCCTGCGTGTTTGCCGACCATGATCACTGGCTTACTTGGGGCATGATTTCACTCTATAATTAAACAGGCGGTATTGGCGGGCACCACGTTTCCCGGAATTTTCGGGTAAATTTGTTTGTGCGGGAACGGGTTGTACGCGAGGAAATTCCCCCCCTCCGCAGTGCCAAAAGACGCGAGCTGTTTTTGGTATTCTCACAACTGAACTGGAATTTTGTTATCGTTATGTAGACGTTTACGGTTTGGTATGGATTGATTGATTGATTTGACATAATCTGCACTTCATCGTTCTGTAGACCTTTTTCGTATTGATTGATTGATTTGACACAATCTTTTTGCACTTTTATCGTTCTGTAGATGTTTTCGTACCGTTATGAAGGGTGTGTTTTTTTGGGTTTTATTCTGAACCGGGCTTTTTATCGACATTGTTTGATGTTTTCGTATTTCGGAACTTGATTTTTATCGTCATGGAATGTGAGGACATTCTCTGTTTCCAAGCACTGGGCTCTTACGTGTATCGGCCAGGCGGTCATTTTGGTTGAGCGCTGGACTTGGAAAGTCATGCAGACATTTTGATTAAGCACTGGTTCAACAAACCAAAAAACGTTATTTCCGGTGTGTTTTTTTCTCGTAAAAGGCGCGATAGCTGGATTAACAATCGATGAAAATCGACGAGCGGTGGGACTGCCGAACCCTCTGCGCGATAAAAAATGAAGGCATGTACTGGGGGGAGGGGGGGGGGGGGGGGGTATATGTGACCAGTTTTTGTCTAGAATGCCGCTGGGGGTAAAACCCCTTCGTATACTACTATTAGTATAGTAAGGGTTGAGCTGAAAAGTACAAGCGATGGTGAAATAATCCCAAACAAAATGGAGTTAACCTTCATGCGGACATTCTGATTGAGCTCACGGGTCTATCAAAACATCGAGTAGACTCTTTCTTCGTACTGAGCACTGGACTTTATCGTTGAGGTGTAATACGAAGTAGAGTGATTTCGTACTCACTGTTGGATGCTGTCATTTCGTATAGACGGTTTTCTACTGCTGAGCGCGGGGTTTCATAGGCATGCAGGCGTTTTCCTCCCCCACAACTAACTGGATATTTATCGTCATGGGGGGACAATTTTTTTCGTACTCAGCAATTGGCTTATGGAGACGCCTTGATACGTGTAGTAGGTTTATTATGGTGCACGTTTTCGCACACCTCAGTAAGTTAACCCTGGAATTTATTGTTTTGTAGACGTTTCAAGGATAATAAGAGGAGACACATACCGGTAAAACTTGACTTCTGGGCATATGGTAGAAAACCCACGAGAGGTACGATGTACGATGATGGTGGTCAGTCAGTGGTATGGTACGGTAATTGTTATGGTCTTAACACTTGTACGGTTTTTCACTAGCGTAAAAGAAAGAGAGTGCGAACAAAGAAAAAACGAGCAGGGTAACAACAACGTGTTTTAGTCCATCCGGCTGATGAAAAAAGTAGCAGCATTTTTGGGGTCGACGGTGGTGGTATATTAATCAGAACAAAAATCGCGATTGATAGTATTTGTCGAAGATGAGTTCTGCCTTGATAGGGTTCGACATAAAATGCGATGTATTGTACGCGGCCCCTTTCACGAAACAAGGGGGGTGTACTCATGCCATGCATGGCTGTAGTCGCATGGCCATAGACCGTCGCATCCCTATACTCAATGCCGGAACGGAGCACGATGGGGTTTTCACGGACCAGGCAGACGTTGCTTGCACCAAGCGCGAAGCGCCGTTAGGTGTTGGGCGAGTCGTATGAAGGGTGAGAGCTGCATCCTACTACAGACCGCTTGTGAGGCGGACTTGCAATGGATGGCAGCTTGAATTGATTTTGTGAACCAGGGGGTGGGGGGGCGTTTTGCTTTTATTTATAATATTTAGTATTTTTAGGAACAGATAATATAATACGTTTCCCCCTGGATACATCCTAAATGCGCAAAAGAAAGCAGGGCTGGCTGGCCCAGACGTATCATATGGGCTACTGCTGTGTATGAGCGTCCTTTTATTCCTGCCATAGCCGTATGGGCCCTGACCATTGTATTGCCCGCTTGAATCTGCAAATAATACACACGCAATTTGTATTCTGTTTCATTTCAGAACTTGTTTTATTTTGTCTTTTTTGTTCTTATTTTTTGGTTCGGCTCGTGTCGCTGTGTTCTCGTACCCGATACGTTACGCATCTCACTTGCTTTACCCATTAATTTGCGTTTATTTTGTTTTGGTTTTTCTCTGTTTCACAGTCTGTGACCACAGAATTTGTATCTCTCTAGGATTGGGAATCAGGACAGGCACTGGGTGTACTGATGTGGTTGAGTAGAAAGAACGGGTTTAATGTGAAGACAACAACAACAACAACAACGGCAACATACAGCAGTCAGTGGTGCATTCATTCGTTACACCTAGAGACAAGACTCCTTAACCTCTTAGGGCCCATATTAACGAGTATAAAATAAATTCAATTTGGAAAAATAAAAATAAAAATTCGCTTTTCATTGGTCAACACACGCACCAGCACCCCCCGAGATCCTAATTTTTGGTGCTGGTGCGCGTGTTGACCAATAAAAAGCGTTTTTTTTTTTTTTTCCAAATTGATTTTTTGTTTTCTTCGTTAAAACGGGCCCTTTCGAACTGGTCCCCCGTTTTAGGGGACAAACTACTTGAAATTAGTGTGGGATAAGGTTTTCAGTTCTGAATGGGTCAAGACTCCTTGACCCCTTTGGGGTTCATTTTAAGGAATATAACCGTTTCAAAAGGGTCGTGACCAAAACTTTTTTATGTTTATTTTTGGTGTTATCCCGAAAGGTATACCGGTGTCGACCGAAACAATTTTATGTTTGCTGTTATCAACCGTCTACGAGCGGCGTGTGAGCGCCCCGCTGAGCAGCCAGTAGGGGTGGTAGGATAAGTATATCATGCTGCGTCCGTGCTGTACGAACTCCTTGCATCGCAACCATTCCATTGTAGCTCAGACGACGCGTGGGTCGATAGAGGTGCGCGTAGCACTTTTTGGTTGAAAGTTTTTTTCTGGATGATCGGGCTCCTTATATTCTGCCCAAACCCGTCGGAATTATTTCTCCCTTGTTTTGAAAAATGGTTTTCGTTCTATACTTGGGCCGTGGGATTGGCCATGGCCATCGGGTACATAGCACTTTCATTTTCCTCCCAAAACAGGTTTTGGGCAAAAGATACAGAGCTCCTCAAGTGCCCCCCTCAGGAAAAAAAAAAACTGTCCCACCTCTGCCGTAGCATATGCTCCCGACACCAAATTATACCATCCCCCAATCACGGAGTGGTGACCGTTTCTGTAATCGGCACTTTTGATCGGCAATTTTCCTCTCTGAAGTCCCCAAGACTACCAATACTACTGCAAATAGCAACAATGGGGGTGGGTGCCCTTGCTGGAGGCAAGACTCATCCACGCATGACGCGTGCTACGATTACGTTTATAGAGGTAGCACTATAAGGGCCCGTTTTAACGAAGAAGAAAAAAAATCAATTTGGAAGAAAAAAAAATCAAATCCGCTTTTCATTGGTCAACACACGCACCAGCACCAAAGATTATGATCTTGGGGCATAATATTTGGTGCTGGTGCGTGTGTTGACCAATGAAAAGCGAATTTGAATTTTATTTTTTCCAAATTGAATTTATTTTATACTCGTTAATTCGGGCCCTTAGGGCCCGAATTAACGAGTATAAAATAAATTCAATTTGGAAAAATAAAAATAAAAATTCGCTTTTCATTGGTCAACACACGCACCAGCACCAATTATTATGCCCCAAGATCCTAATCTTTGGTGCTGGTGCGTGTGTTGACCAATGAAAAGCGAATTTGAATTTTATTTTTTCCAAATTGAATTTTTTTCTTCTTCGTTAAAACGGGCCCTAAGGGCCCGTTTTAACGAAGAAAAAAAAAAAACATTTTGGAAAAAAAAAAAATCAAATCCGCTTTTCATTGGTCAACACACGCACCAGCACCAAAGATTATGATCTTGGGGCATAATATTTGGTGCTGGTGCGTGTGTTGACCAATGAAAAGCGAATTTGAATTTTATTTTTTCCAAATTGAATTTATTTTATACTCGTTAATTCGGGCCCTAACTGTATTTTTTTTTCGCTGAAACGTTTTTTTTTTTTAATGATCGGGCTCCTTGACCCCAAATCGTCGAACTTGCATTCTCGTGTTGCATTGCTTTTGTTGGGTGTGTACTTAGGCGATGGGGATTGCGCATCGGGTTAATTAAGGGTGCATTTTTATTCTAAAGGCCACATATTGACTTACTATTAGTATAGATCTCCTCATGGAAGGAGCCTCAGAAAAATCTGTAACATGGTGCCCTATATACCGCGGCATGCGTCCCATGTGGAACCACACCCACTGTCCGTTATTTGGAGAAACTGCGTGGGTTATAGTGGGATCCTATTCGCAGTACTGCAAGGGTTACCCCCTTGAGGCCTACGGCACTTCGTATGTACATCCTCCTTTTTCGTTGGTCCACGCTAACTCGAGCCACAAGTAGAGTGGGATAATTTTTGCAGCAGTTACATGAGCAGCGTGAATGCACGTCTCGGCGCAAAAACAAATGTCGCAGAAGCCCCGAAGATAATATAAAGTGCATACACTGCTGTAGGAACCCCAATGCTTAACGCCTATTTATAACGAAACTGGAACTGATGGGATGGCGAAACTGGACCTGCGCAGAGCGGCAATACTATGCTTGCCCAGAATTCACGAGGCGTCACGTTATCATTTTCCGTACAGCGATGCAATCCACTGGAAAAGTTCTCACAAAAAGCAATAATTGCATCCTCCCCGTAGCAATAGAGGTACCTGGGCCGACCGACGCATGCTACGATATATATAGAGGTATACTTCGTATAGCATGTTTGGACGGAAGCGTTTCATGAAGGGCAGGGGCCCCTTAACCCGAATTCGTCGGAATTGCATTCGTGTGTTGCAATATTTTGAATTGTACCCCTAGGCCATGGGCTGGTTCATCGGGTAGCACTTTTGTTTCTCTCCAAAATCAGTGTGCAGGCTACTGCAGGTATAGAGCTCTTCAAGCGACCACATCTACCGTAGCATGCACCGTTCGCTATATTGCTCTAAGCACACAAATTCAATTGAACTACATCACGCTGCGGCTTGCTGCGGGACAAACTTGACCCAAAACCAGAAGTCACCACAGAGCAAGGAAATCGCACGACGCTGTCACGATCAAGCTTCTTCGTGCCGCTCCACCAGAGGGATATAGCCGGCCGAGGAACAATAACGCATCTCGATTGTCATCGAAACCCGTCATGTTCGCCTTCGTAGACCCGTTCAAAAAATATACTCGCGTTTTGAGGACGAAGTACTTGAAACTAGAGTAAAAAAATATGCTCGGGTTTTGAGGACGAGGTACTTGAAATTAGAATCGAATCACAGAACGCAGCGGTAAATGCATACCAAGTATAGTAGTAATATAACAATGCCCACCGGTGGGGGGCAGGAGGGCGAGGGAGAGGCAGGAAACCTATACCCCGGGCTATCGCACGAGCCATCACACGCCTTGCTTGGGAAACAAACAGCAAAATTGCCACCATGGTCAGACAGTAAGAGACAACAAGTCTTGGCAAACACACAAGCAAAAAAGCTACATACCCACGAAAAACCAAACGCATTGGCAGGTACAAAGCAAAACTGCTATATACCATAGCCAGTACGGATCGAAAGCATTCGCGGACACAAAGACGAAAATGCTGCCACAGCCAGGAAGGACTAGCGACAAAAGACTAGGAAGACATACTACCGAAACAAAACTACCACCACAGCAGCCAGGCACCGTCAAGAGCCTTCACAGGCACACAGCAAACACGCTATCATGGCTAGAAACTACCAAAAATCTCGGGGCAGGCACACAGAAAACATGCTACCATGAGGGCCAAGAAGGGTCAAAAGCTTTCGCAGACAAAACAGCAAACCTGTTACCATACGCAGCCATGAAGGATCAAAAGCCTTGGCAGGCACAAAGCAAACTTTCTATCATGCTGAAAGCAACCGTGGAGTGGACCCTAGCCATACGGCACCACAACGCGCAGCACCCGTGGCCTGTCACTACCATCACTGGGAAAGGACAAAACGTGTGGCAGAGACAGAGAAAATAAATGCTACCAGTACCAGGTATACACCACGGCCAATAGTAAGTGGGTGGTACCCAACGCAATCAACCATGGACTGGACCCCAGCAACATTTGAAAGGAAAAAACAAAAGACTCATCTGTGAGATCGAAACTCATTTTTGCAAGCTGTTTGTGTGGTACTTCGATCGTGCATATGTACTACGGGGTGTGTACGAACGTAGTTTTTACATATGATCTACAAAATCTGACAGTTTTCATACTATTAATAAACGGACTCGCTACGTATGATCCTTGTCGCAATAACCATCGGAGTATCACACCTATTATAGCTTGCAAAAATGAGCTGCGAAGAAAGCTTCCATTTCACAGCATTTAGCTTTTTGTTTTTCAAATCACCAAAGGCTGCTACTGCTGTAGTTGCGATAACCTCCTGGAGGGTTCAGCAGCACAACGCGCAGCAGCCGCGGCCAAACGCCCGAACCTACGCGACGCGACTCAAGCACTACAGTATACCCGTCAGCGGCAAATATGTCAGAAGGCCACGGATTGACCCCTTGACTGATCGGTCACCTACACTACGTAAAACAAGCCCACTAACCCTGTTACTTCTGCACTGCTGTACCGGAACATATGTAGTCTAATTCCAAGTAATTTCCCCCCGAAACGAGAGAGCAGCGCTAAATGGGGTTAAGGGCAACATATGGCTTGACGTCCACAAAAAAGCCAGTTTATTGTTCCAACAAAAATTAGGCAGTAGCAGGGCCGGGGGAAAAGCGTAGATGGAAGCCCCGGCTATCAAGTCTCGGTGTGCCCTTCCTGGTAGCCCATGGTCGGTGCGGAAAATTCCCCCTACGAGAAGAAAAAAGGAGCAAAAGAAGGCGGTGGCGGCAAGGGGGAGGACGGCGGGTACTCATTTGTTGCTCGCCTTTGTTATGTAACCATTGACTACGCATTCCTTTCGAGACGGAGCGTTTGGGGGTGGGCGTGCTCATTTGTTTCTTGCCTTGAGTTATTTGATCATCGGCTACGCACCCGTATCGAGACGGAGACTACTCCGAATAGAGACACCTCCAACATGGGAAAGCGGGGGGGTGTACTCATGATCATGCATGGTCGTGGTCGTATGGCCATAGACCTTCGCCTCCCTATACTCCATATACAATGGAGGGAGAGGGGTGCAATGGAGATTGGCATTAGTGAAGGCGTTACCGACGGAGTCACGGGGATAAGAGACCAATCGACACCCAGTCCAGGCTAAGCCGTACCAGCATAACACTACCCCTCTTTAGGCGTTTCGGATGGCGAGTCTCCGTACACGATCGTGCGTGCCCACGGCCCAGGGTAAGCCACATTAAAAACATTACCGTACTCGACAGACGGCCAGCCCACGAGAGAAAGACACTCCGTGCCTGCAGTTTTCTGATTGGCCAAAAAACAACTTATTGGAATGTTCTATTGGTGGAAAATCCTTGGTCGACATGTGTCGTCATCCAGGGCGACACCACTTTTAGGGAGGAAAAAACGAAAACAAAATGTACAAATTGGCCCGCGGATGATGACGTCGGCGTGTGTCTTTTGGCGTATTAATAGTACGATAGGGGTAGCCCTTTTTTTGCCTTGTAAGGCAAATGTTTTCTGGATGGCGGGGCTCCTTAACCCATTCAGAACTGAAAACATTAACCCACTCTAAATCCAAATACTTTGTACCCAAATACGTGGGACCGGTTCTCAAGGGGTTAACTCAAAATCGTCGGGAAGCTGTGTTTTTCTTTGCAATATGACTTTTTGTATACCTAGGCCAACGGATTTGTTCGTCGGGGTTACTCTTTTTTTTTTCTTGAAAATCAGTTTTTTTTGGGTGAACTTACTTTGACTTACTATTAGTATACAGCGCCTCAAGTGAGGAACGCCAGGAAACAAAATTGGTCACCTCTACCTTCCGCATGTGTCACACAACCCGCCTTCGAAGGCCGTCTCCAAGCATCTAACCTGGTTGATCGAAGCGGTCTCCGCGTCCGACACCGCCTGCCAGCCACCGCGACGCAGTCCACCAAGGCCGCGGGTCTTGGCAGCCTTGACGGCGGCAAAGGCCATCACTGAAGCCACCGCAGCGAGAAGGACGGCCCCCATCTTGGCCAAGCTGGAGTGCCCGCCGTTGTCGCTCTCGGAGAAGATGCCTGGGGGCATGCCCTTCACGGGGTATCGGCCATTGAACCTGTTGCAGGCATCGATGATCTGCGAGGGAGGGAGGGGGGGAGGGAGGAGGGAGGGAGAGGGAGGGGGAGGGAGGAAGAGGAGAAAGAGGGGAGGGAGGAAGAGGAGAAAGAGGGGAGGGAAGAGGGAGGAAGAGGAGAAAGAGGGGAGGGAAGAGGGAGGACGCGGCAAAAGGGAGTGACGGAGAGGAAGGAAAAGAAGGAGGGAGGAGGAAGGAGAGAGGGGGTAAGGGGAGGGAGGAGGAAGGAGAGAGGGGGAGGAGGGGGGAGGCAGAAGGAGGGAGGAGGGAGGAGGGAGGAAGACAAGGGAATAGGGGAGGAGGGAGGGACAGGGAGGGATACAGCGGGGGAAAGAGGTGATCGAAGTCAAAATTGAGCCAGTCTCGAAAACCGAACCTACGTTTCAGAGCTCACTCAGAGACGAGAGGGGCAAGCCGCAAGACCGGCTTTCTGCTATTGCGCAAAATGCACCCATCAGATAAGCCGTATTTCTCCTGCCTCTAGGGAATGTAGTTCCTTGATACCAGTACAGCTATAGTTCTGTCCCACCACCGGGAGTGTAGGCTTTAGGCGAGAGGAAAGGGGGGGCGCGATAAACCTCCGAGCGCTTCGGAGGACACTACCTCGTACCGCTAAATCACACCCAGCAGTAGGAGTCTATGTCAAAACCTAAAGCCTCGCTCTGACTTTGTGGATGTATTTAAGTTTTCATCTTGAACGGTGTTCGCCAGTATTGACGGACTGTACATGGTAGTTTCATTTTTGAACGATCACAACTTTGGGCAGAAGTACATATAACATATAACAGCTACCAAAACAAAGTGTGTGTGTGGGAAGAGGGGGTGTGCTCATGTCGTGCATGGCCGCATTCGTATGACCATGGGCCCTCTCGCATCCCTACAATGCCGGGACGGAGCACGTTGGGTTTTCGCCAACCAGGCAGACACTGCTTGCACCAAGCGCGAAGCGCCGTGAGGTGTTGGGCGAGTCACATGAAGGTTTGTGGGGGGGGGGGGCAGCCAGCCAACCAAAGACACCGTGACCCTGAGTTGACACAATAACACATCCCTTGCTTGCCATGATCAAAGCATAACAACATGGCCGTGTTTGGGTGTTAAAAACAAATGCACAAGAAATGGGCAGCGCGCGATTCCTCGCGTCCTCGCTCTAAACGTTAAAAAAAAACATGGGCATCACACGATGCCTCACACCTTAATTCCAAAGCTTTCCGAACCACGGACAGATCATCAACAGATAATTCCCACTTGACGATCTAGATCTTCCAGAGGACAGAAGATCTCTGATCTGTATGATCTACCTCACGTTGCCGGGTGGGAGCCGTCAAATCTGCATGGTCTGGAACATGTTTCCTGTATAGAGATCTGTACTGTACAGATCCTGCACAGCACCTAGGAGCGAAAAGTTAGGATCTAGATGAAGATCTATCTGTAAATTATCTATGAGGCGTGTGAATGTTTTCATAAGGACCGGGCAACACACGATTCCTTACACCCTCCTTCAAATGTTCTGTAAACGAACGGGCAACACACAATTCCTCACATCCTCGTTCTGCTCTAGCTCGTCGACGTGGTAAGGGAAGTAGCCCTGCTCCGTAGCCTTGAGATAGTCCCATCGTACCTGATGGTACCAAAACACCAGACACAGGCACAGGCACAGACACAGGCGTCACCCACGATAGGACGCGTGGGGAGAAACAGGCGGGGAAAGGGTTTGCATAGAGCAGGAAGGCACAGGCACAGGTGTCACCCGCGATAGGATGCGTGGGACAAAACCGGCGGGGCAAGGGTTTGCAAAGAGCAGCAGGCGTTACTACTACTAATAACAGTATTACTATGTTTGCCCTCGGACATGAGGTAGTCCCATCACACCTGACACCAAACACCACCGCCGACATAACTGTCCCCCACGATAGGAGGCGTGGAGAAAAACAGATGGAGTAAGGGTTTGCAGACAGCAGGCGTGATTGTTTTTTCAATCCGGCGAGGTAATTTTCCGATACGCCGTCGGACACGCAAGTGTTTTTTTTTCACCCTGTGTGTATGTCAAGTTATAATATAAGAAGATGAAATTTACCTCCCACCCTAATGCTGAGTAAATATTTCAATGCAATTATAGTATAATAATAAGAACACGAGCCTCACCTCCAGCTCGGTCTTGAAGTTCCAGAAGAACCAGCCGTGGCCGGACTCGAAGGCGTGCAGCTTCGCATAAGCCAGGCTCTGCAAGGAGGCAGGGTGCAAAAAACGCCACCGACAAGCCGTTACAAAAGCCGTTACAAAAACAGCAGCACCAACAACAAACAAGTAGCGCATTTTTTATTCTTCAATTGTTCTCTCTGGTCCAACTCGCCAGAGTTTTTTCATTCAATGGCTTTCTGAACAACCCGTGGTCATCACGGGTGTCTGGTCGCCACGGGTGTCTTCCCCCCCCCCGCCCGCCCCCTGGTACATGCAACAAGACTGACCCGTTCTGGGCCACCATTCCACCAACAACACAGGGTGTGAATACGGTGGTGGCATTTTTTTTTGTCATATAACGAAGAGCGGACGTTGTATAAGGCATGTACGTTTTTCTGTCACCGCACGTGCATCAGCAAGCCTTGAGCAGCACGGACACGAGCACCCGGCCTGGGCTGGACCTTCTGCTGACCCTACTACAGCACCTACAGGGAGTATACCGTAACTATATTAGCATTCGCCTTTTATGGCATACTTGGTAGGCAGCGAACTCGTTGCGTTGAAACCTGTACGTAATAAGATTTAATATGACGGGGAACCGAGTAAATAGGACCAAATATTGTTACTAAAAATAGGAAATATATAGGTTGTAGTGTGTACCGGAGGTCCTAGTTACTATATGCCCCCCCGTGATAATAGACATCGCTAAAAACCTGTACAGCCCATATAGAACGGCCGATCGAATTGTCACACCAAGCTTGCACTTGCAGACATGAGTTTTGAAGAAAAAAATGGTCTATTTAGCTTGATCATTATCGCGCAGAGGGTTCAGCATTCCTACTGCCCGTCTATTTTCATCGGATGTTGTATAACAACCACACGTTTACGTATGTATACGTATGCCTGAATGAGTATGTGCAGAGTCACAGTTGTTGTCGAATAAAGTACAGATGTGTACCGGGAACTTATTTTGTAAAGCACATCATACATACCTGATAACTATCATTAGTACCAAGTGGTATACACCTGGCAACAAATGCCTGATACTTAGGTGTTGGTCTATAGGCAATTTTTATCATCTACCTGGTAACTACAGTAGTCCTCAGTGTACCACCACCACTACCATTACTACTGCTACTGCTACTGCTACTACTCCTACTACTACTACTACTACTACACCATTACTACTACAACTACTACTATTTCTGCTACTACTACTACTACTACTACTACTCCTTACTACTACTACTACTACTGCTACTCCTCCTCTTTACTACTACTACTACTACTGCTACTACTACTGCTACTACTACTACTACTACTACGATGGCGATGATGACGGCTACTACTATTACTACTACTACTACTACTACTACTACTACTACTACTACTCCTTACTACTACTGCTACTACTACTTTTGCTACTACGACTACTACTACTACTACTACTCCTCCTAACTACTACTGCTACTACTACTACGATGGCGATGATGACGACGACGATAACGGCATAACGACGACGACGGTGGCAGCGATGTAACTCGTCACCATCCGTCGGTCGGTCGGTCGGTCGGTCGGTCGTTAGAGAACACGCCCCACGAAACGGACTCACAGTCATGAAGTCGTCCTCGGCATGCCACTGGGCGTCGATAGGGCACTTGCCGAAGCTCGGCGTGCTTGAACCCGTGCCGAAAGGACCTGTTCAAGCAAACGAGCGCCAGAAAAAAAAATATGTGGTCAAAATTGCGCACACCGTGAGCGCGCCATCGGAAAAGGTAAACGCTAACCCGGCATCTGCACCTCCACCGCTCCTGAACTTGACGCTCCAAGAGACACTCAAAGCCATCCTGACTAAATAAAAAGGCTCTCCTTCGGGTGTGGGTGATTCGGAATCCCGGGAGTGTCGCAGGTTGAAAAGGGGATAACACAGGCGTTCCTGGTGTATATTGTATGAGCCTATATGAATACCGGTCGCCCCGGTAGAGTAGTGGTCAGCTTCAAAGGCTACTATCATCGGTACCCAAGTTCGAATCCCACCGCGGTGAGATTTTTACTTTATTTGAAAAAATAAAAAGGAACCAATTGCTGAGAGCGCCTTCGTGGCGTGGGTAGGCGGGATCCGACGCAAGTCGACGAGGGAAGAAAGTGCTGAAAAACTTCTAGCGATAAAAATGCAAGGCAAGAACCGTAGTGGGGGAGGAGGGAGAAGAGCCTACTTTGGATCTGAGTTACGACCAGGAAGGAGAGAGAAAGGAAGGGCAAAGATAATAAATGGGGTGGAAAAAGTATATATACGATACGTATATATATGAGGTTCCACGATGTGTGATTGATTTCTGCATTTTGACGTGAATTTCGCTATTTCTACACCAAATCCCATTCCAAGGTACCAGGTATAGCCATAGTGCGCCAAAAAAAAACAAAACAGGCTAGACTCATTCTCGAGGTCAGAATGAGAAACAGACTAGAATGGTGACATTTCTGCACGAATTTTTTTTTGTGACATTTATAATTATGTCTATTCGGTTTTAGTATACCACCCCTATCTGGAACTAAAAAACGTTTTTTCAGAATTATGTTGACATATTTTTAGGATACCCCCCCCCTGTCCGGAACTGAAAAAAAGGCGGTGTGTCGTTCTTTCCCCCCCGAATACCCCTATATTTACGGTGACCATAGTAAACACTAGTAAATAGGACCTACGGTACAGACAAAAACCTGGTATAATTTTCCCTATTTTTACTATAAAACGATATTTGGTCCTATTTATTACGTATGGTCCCCCGTTATAGGTGTACTGTTAGGCCTGCCTCGCATGCCCTACTACAATCAGAGATGACACGCCTCGCACACACACCCAACAAATGTGCTTCAAATGTGGAAGTGTGGTGAGATTATCACGCTGTGTTGTTACCAGTCCGCCAGAGGACAAAAAACAACACTTCAAGGTTCGCCCTTCCCCACCAAATCCCATAAAAACACCAAAGATACGTGATACGATAGGGACTAATAAGGGCCCGAATCAACGAGTATAAAATAAATTCAATTTGGAAAAAATAAAATTCAAATTCGCTTTTCATTGGTCAACACACGCACCAGCACCAAATATTATGCCCCAAGATCCTAATCTTTGGTGCTGGTGCGTGTGTTGACCAATGAAAAGCGGATTTGATTTATTTTTTTCCCAAATTGATTTTTTTTCTTCTTCGTTAAAACGGGCCCTAATAGGGTTGTTTGGCTATCTTCATTTCTGAATGACGTATTCAAGGCTCCTTGACCCCTTAAGAACTGGTCCCACGAATTTGGGGAAAAACTACTTGGAATTAGTGTGGGTTCACCCAGAATCGTCGAAATGCCATTCTGGTTATGCAATATGACTTTTTTTACATGTACCTAGGCCATGGAAGTGTCCGTCGGTGTGCATTTTCACTTTTCTCAAAATCAATTTTTGGGTGACTTTACCAATAATATAGATGACCTACGAACTAATATTAATAGTATAGATTACGTACTACAGTAATTCGACGAGAGTTGACGAAGGAAGAAAGTGCTGAAATCTTCTCGCGATAAAAATGCAAGGCAAGAACCGTAGTGGGGAAGGAGGGAGAGGAGCCTACTTTATGACCCTGAATCTGAGTTACGACTAGGGAGGGAGAAAGACGGAAGTGCGAAGATAATAAATGGGATGGACAAAAAAAAAAAAAAAAAGTATTACATATTACTTAATATTACGGGGGGACCATAAGTAAATAAGACAATTTTTGTTTAGTAATATATATGCTTGAAATACAGGCTTCCTACGTGATGTGTCTTAACTATAGTAAAGCGACGCAAGAAACACGGCTTACCTCGCAGCCAGCAGAGGCGTCAACATAATGCCACAGCAGCAGCTAGCTGCCCAGCAGTGCCAGCAGCAAAAAAGGACAGCAAGCAATCAAACTGCACTGCTGCATCTTCATCTAAAGCCACAAGGAGTGCGGACAAAGCGTTTATTGTGTAGACAAGAAGGAAACTATAATAACGAATACACATTGTGACGTCAGATATATACGAACTCTCGTTTTATGTTTTACATGCTGCCACCTGCTGGCGAACATTTTACGTACAAAAAAATAAGAACTGGTGTCACGATCACACACGCAGTCAAACCGTACAACCGACCCACCGACAACCACCCACCACCCACAACCACCCACCCACCACTCTCACGTCTTACCAAACATGCCACTCACATCACTCAATCCACCCACCAAAAAAACCCACTGACCCACCACCCAACCACGTACGTACTGTGCGCTTCAACCCATCGCACACACACGTACAAACCCGATCCACCCATGCCGCAATCTACAACAGCTAGCAGAGTGAAATCCAGTATACAGCAGCACCAGTAGTACCAGCGAATAATAATAGTAGTAGCTTCCTTGTCGTAGTCCTTAATATATAATACAGAACCATCTACCAGCACGCAATAACAACAAACAACAGCAGCAGCAGTCAGCTGCGTTACGACTCGTAGTACGTTACAGCGGACACAAACAAAACGCCGGCCATGGATGCCGCCCCTTGTAGTACAGCAGTGTAAACAAAAACGCGCATGGATGCACAGCGCTTTGTACGTACAGCAGTGGCCCTTTTTTTTTTTTTCTTTTCGGTTCGATTGTTTACGTCTGGCCTTTTCATCTTGAAATTAGTGTAGAAAGTGGCAACTTGCGAAGTTATGGGCCGATTTCGATTTTGACCGAAGTTCTGCGAGATCCATATTTTCAACATCTGGGGTGGACTCTTTTCGGAAAAATTACTTTGATTTTTAGTATGGCCCGCGAAAAAATTACTTGATTTGTAGGTGGATATTTGATTTTTATCTTGAAATTAGTGTGGATTTGGACCCGGGCCGCAAAGCCCTCCGAATACGCTGGGAACCCCTCCCCTCCCGCGGGTAGATGTCAGTTGGGCTGTTTGCATAATACGTCAGTACAATACGTCAGTTTGGCTGTTACGTCAGTTGCTGTTTGCGAAGAGCTCAGTTGGCCTGTTTGAAGGGCTGGTTGCGAAACGAAAGGTCTGTTTGCAAAGAGCTGTGTATCAGTTGGTCTGTACGGACAAAGAGCATCGAGTTACTACGGACCTCTAATCGTGAAAGAATAGATAGGTTTATACATATTGTTGTGTATACCGTAGGTCCCTATTTACTGTGATCCCCCGTAAAAATAGTATATATTACTTACTAATAGTGTAGAGCTCCTCCTGTGAAATTACTGACGTGCTACTCGAGGTCTCACCCAGGGGAGGGCTGTTCGGGTTCACCGGAGCTCCGGGCTGCTCTCCGCCCATGTAGGGCAGGGGGCATCGGACATATTCGCACTGCACCTGGAACGGGCAGCGGAAATCACGGCAGCATTTTTTTGCAGCGCGTGAGCAAATTGAAGCACAGATGGTCCAGCAGAGCTGCTGTGTACTGTGTACTGGCAATGAAAATCCGCGCATAAGTATACTTCGTATATAGCTATATGCAAACCGAAATGCAAGGGCCGCTTGTGTATTATTGTGATTATTCACAAGTTTCTTATATTTTCGGACAGAGTTGTATTGGTTTATACGAAAAAAGTGCTACGTAGTCTTTTCCATATACTTCGTACAGCAGTAGTGCCGGTCTCTCTATAGTGCCGGTATGCGCCAGCCAACAATACCGGCACTATATCAACCGGCACTACTCCGCACACCGCCACACTGGCGAATCCAATCTGTGCCAAGTGATTCCACAGGCACTATTAGCGGGCAACCGGCACTACTCAACGGGCACTATAGAGGGACCACTACTACTGTATACTGTACCTCGTATTGGTTAGTGAAGGTCACGGCGAAAGAGAGGGGGTCGCCAGGCTGCTTAACCCCTCAACCCCTTAAGAACTGGTCCCACGTATTTGGGGGAAAATACTTGGAATTAGTGTGGGATTTTTTTTTCACTTCTGAATGGGTTAACCTCCTTTACACCCGACTTCTCTTTTTACATAAATGGGTACGTATTGTATACCAGTCTGACGATGGATGTAAGATATAAGCAACAAACGAACGTGTCGCGACTCCCAAAACCCCGAGATATTCACAAAATCTCGAAGTTACACCTTCTCTCGTGCCCACCCCACAAACCAGCCAACAGAGCTCTCTCGCGGCCATCACCGGTTAGAGTCCTTCCCGTCTTGTGTTTTGAGATGCCAGTTTCGGTAGCTTCGAGTGCGGCCGTGCCAGGCCATTTTTCCTATCTTAAACCAGTATTTCACTTAAACCGACACCTATAGTTCTTAAACCGCGACCCTCATTGCTGCACGTATATACCTGCGGAAAGCCCGGCAAATTATCCTGGAATCCGTTGAGCCACATGGCGCAATTGTCCGTCGCCAGCGACCATTCGCCCACTGCACACATCACACCGTTCAACACGAAAGAGGGAAAAAAAGGGGGCATGGGGCGGCCAGCGGGCGAAGGACGGGGTTTCGTAAAAGGTTAGCTAATCAAGAAGTGGCTGAGGGTCTAGACTCCACAAAAAAAAACGAGAGGTCGCACGGGTATATGCGGAAGGCACATACATGCCCCTTGACCCATTCAGAACTGAAAAAAAGTATCCCACACTAGTTTCAAGTAATTTCTCCCCAGATACGTGGGACCAGTTTTGAAGGGGTTAACGACAGAGCGTACGTACGTAGGGTGTTTCGACTCGGCCCTGCTTCCACAAAGAGGTTGTCCTCACTGCCTCGCCTCGTTGCCAAAAGTAGCTTGCCCTCGAAAAGGAGAGAGCCATTCTAAAACCGGTTCCAACTGTTACGGGGGGGGGCATAAGTAAATAGGACCAAATCGTTTTGGTAAAAACTATTTTTGGAAAAAAAAAAAGGGAAATATGTACGTAGGGGTTTTGTGTTTACCGTAGGTTCTACCTATTTAAATAGGACCACATAATTTTGGTGAAAATAGTTTGGGTAAAAATAGGGAAATGTGTAGGATTTTGTGTGGCGTGCGTCCTATTTACTATGGTCCCCTAAAGCAATAGAATCTGCCCCTAAAAAAAGCACTGATGCAGTTCTAGCGAGAGCGATGCTACCATAGGGGTTGTTGCATTTTCGAGCTCGAACATGTCTCCTTCACGGACCTCCTCAGCTCAGGAGCTACCTATTACTAAGGGGACTATAGTAAATAGGACCTACAATTGTTGTTGTTGTTGTTGTTGTTGTTGTTGTCTTCACATTAAACCCGTTCTTTCTACTCAACCACATCAGTACACCCAGTGCCTGTCCTGATTCCCAGTCCTAGAGAGATACAAATTATGTGGTCACGGACTGTGAAACAGAGAAAAACCAAAANTTCACCTGATACAGAACGGCCAATTTTCCAGTTTTCACGCTACGGTAAGAAAGACGGTGCAGCCAATCGCCCAAAACTACAAGCATATCATACAGACACGTAGTACGAAATAGAGCTCAGCTTGTTTCTTGCTGTTGTTCACCTGATACAGAACGTCGCCCCTCATGCCAGTGGCAGCGGTGTAGATCTCTTCGTTTATCCTAAATATGCTGCTCACAGACTCGGGGTAAACTAGCTCATCCTGAAAAATGAACCAGAGGGATGGCCAAGGCAGCAGTCAAGTCAGGAGTGGGACCAAGGCGGCATAGGGCATAAGGAGATAAGTGGCGCAAACAGTGCTAATTATTGGTGCATGGTGCGGTGTAGTGCCTGAGATGCAGACGGCACCATTAAGGTGCCTGCGATGCCAGCGGGATCGTTACAGTGTTACAGCATGACCGCAACAGCACATCCGCTGCAAAATGACCGTTAAACCAAGACAAGTACAGCATGACCGTTAGAACCTTACCGTTTCAAGAGGTACAGTGATATGACAGCGTGAAAGGCCCACACATACGTATTAGAAGAAATCCTCAGGATGACGGGCTCGACTGCCCGGTCCTCTCGCCTCTATATATCCGCTATAGAGATACTCGACGGTTCGATCTAGTACGCATTCGTGCTCGGTGTGGGGGTGCGGAGATACAGGTGAGGAGTTAGTATGAGAGGGATGTTTCGCACTTTGAGAGCACGTTAAACGCTTCTTAGAACTACGGCATCACTGCCAACTGTCTGTTTATTGCGAGGTAATATGTATCGCTTGGGATTATTGGCCTCTTATATTTGCAGTACTTACGCTATTAAGCGCCGGGAAAGGGAACCATAGTAAATAGGACCAAATAGTGGTGGTAAAAATAGGTGAATATATAGATTTTTGTGTATATTGCTCTACCCATTAATTTGCGTTTATTTTGGATAGATAGATAGATAGATAGATAGATAGATAGATAGATAGATAGATAGATAGATAGATAGATAGATAGATAGATAGATAGATAGATAGATAGATAGATAGATAGATAGATAGATAGATAGATAGATAGATAGATAGATAGATAGATAGATAGATAGATAGATAGATAGATAGATAGATAGATAGATAGATAGATAGATAGATAGATAGATAGATAGATAGATAGATAGATAGATAGATAGATAGATAGATAGATAGATAGATAGATAGATAGATAGATAGATAGATAGATAGATAGATAGATAGATAGATAGATAGATAGATAGATAGATAGATAGATAGATAGATAGATAGATAGATAGATAGATAGATAGATAGATAGATAGATAGATAGATAGATAGATAGATAGATAGATAGATAGATAGATAGATAGATAGATAGATAGATAGATAGATAGATAGATAGATAGATAGATAGATAGATAGATAGATAGATAGATAGATAGATAGATAGATAGATAGATAGATAGATAGATAGATAGATAGATAGATAGATAGATAGATAGATAGATAGATAGATAGATAGATAGATAGATAGATAGATAGATAGATAGATAGATAGATAGATAGATAGATAGATAGATAGATAGATAGATAGATAGATAGATAGATAGATAGATAGATAGATAGATAGATAGATAGATAGATAGATAGATAGATAGATAGATAGATAGATAGATAGATAGATAGATAGATAGATAGATAGATAGATAGATAGATAGATAGATAGATAGATAGATAGATAGATAGATAGATAGATAGATAGATAGATAGATAGATAGATAGATAGATAGATAGATAGATAGATAGATAGATAGATAGATAGATAGATAGATAGATAGATAGATAGATAGATAGATAGATAGATAGATAGATAGATAGATAGATAGATAGATAGATAGATAGATAGATAGATAGATAGATAGATAGATAGATAGATAGATAGATAGATAGATAGATAGATAGATAGATAGATAGATAGATAGATAGATAGATAGATAGATAGATAGATAGATAGATAGATAGATAGATAGATAGATAGATAGATAGATAGATAGATAGATAGATAGATAGATAGATAGATAGATAGATAGATAGATAGATAGATAGATAGATAGATAGATAGATAGATAGATAGATAGATAGATAGATAGATAGATAGATAGATAGATAGATAGATATATAGATAGATAGATAGATAGATAGATAGATAGATAGATAGATAGATAGATAGCTATTAATAATATAGATAGATATATAGGAGATATATAGAGAGAAGAAGGGCGAATACAATAAATAGGAGAAAAACAAACAAACAGACGAACGAACAAAAAACTGACGGTCGTTGCACACCTGGTATATGTGGGTGTCGAGGCCGATTGTCGGGCAGTTCTTCATGAAATCTCCCCAGATGCCGACGTCGAAGTGGAAGGAGTCGTGCATGAGGAAGAGCCAGTGAGGAGCCTGTTCTCTCACGATGTGGTAGCTGTCCCAGTAGAAATCCTGAATTTTCGCCGTCGATCATCCCCAAAAATGAAACAAGAGCAAATTAATGATTTCTGTCAACCCTTTTACTATCCTAAATGCTAAACCCGAACCAAAACCGCCTGGGGATTTTCTCTGGGAAAATGAAAAGTTCTCTAGGAAATTTCTCTGGGAAAATTCTCTGGGAAATTTCTCTGGGAAATTTCTCGCGAAGAAAATGTAGGCAGGAGTTAAAGTGGACTGTCAACCATTTTGTTCACGCTGGGCCAAGTAGTACACACTGCAAGACTGAAGAAGACCGGGCCCGCGACAAACAAAGCGGGCACGATCGAAGCACCACACGCGGGATTGCAACGACGAGTTTAGTGCACGAAATCCTCCATCTCACACGAGACAGCCGAGGTTATTGTCTTTGTTTTGTTTTTATTTGTGAACATAAAAAAGCGGGCACCTTGAGCCAGTCCATGGGGGTGAACTGCCACGGTTCGTTGACGGGCTGCAGACCCATGACCGCGGTCTCGTTGGCGTAGAGGTCCACCATCGTCTGAACCACCTGCAGAGTGTGCGTGATCTGAAGGACAGCGCGCAGGCGCAGCGCGAAGACCGGGGGGGGAAAGGGGAAGGTTTTGCTCATCGAACAGATCACCGATCCCCACATGATGAATTATCTACTGTGCCAGGTAGGTCTTTAACCCCTTAGGAACTGGTCGCGCGATTTTGGGGACAAACGAGTTGGAATTAGTGTTGGGACATTTTTGAAAAGGTTAAGGGCAGGTACATTCCTGATCTGTGTGGTCTAGCTCATGTTGTGCTTCAGGGCAGACGGGATTCCTGATATGTGTGGTCTAGTTCATCGTGTGCTTCAGGGCAGATGGGATTCCTGATGTGTGTGGTCTAGTTCATCGTGTGCTTCAGGGCAGATGGGATTCCTGAACTGTATGGTTAACCCATTCAGAACTGAAAAACATGTCCACACTAATTCCAAGCAGTTTGTCCCCAAATTTGTGGGGGCAGTTATTTAGGGGTTAAAAACTGGCCCCACGTATTATGGAACGAACTACTTGGAATTAGTGTGGGATAAGTATTTTTTTCAGTTCTGAATGGGTTAAGCTCGTATTATGCGTCAGGGCAGATGCATTCCTGATCTGTGTGGTCTAGCTCATATCGTCTTCCAGGGAAGACATGTTCCTGTTTCCCCCCCGTTATTGTCTTTGCCCTTCTTTTATCTCTCCCTCTTCAGTCGTAACTCAGATCCGGGGTCACAAGGTAGGGTAGGCTCTTCTCCTCCATCCCCACTACGGTACATATCATACGTTTCAGCACTTTATTCCCTCGTCGACTCTCGTCGAATTGTGCCTATGCCTACCCACGCTATAATAGGCGCTCTCGACTCTCAACAGTTGGTGTCATATGTGAATACAAATATCCATACGGAGACTCGAACCCTTGACCTCAAACTCGGCAGTCTTTCACGGTAAACTGCTAGACCACCGGAGCGACCGATCTGTATGATCGTGATGCCAGATGGAAGCCGTGTAACCTGCATGATCCAGCGAACAATTCCCGAGTTGGATATGTACTGCACAGATCCTGCACAAACAAATCATGACGGCAGATTAGGATCCAGGTGATCTACGTAGATCGTGCTTTGTTCGATATGTGGAAGCTTTTGGGTCGACAGACGGCGATATTGAATCGATATCCGTCTGTACCACTTGCAGTGTCAGCGCGATCTGGCGGCAGCACGCACCCAAAACACAACGCCAAGCACAACGCCATGCACCACGCCAAGCACAACGCCAAGCACACCGCCAAACACAACGCCAAGCATAACGCCAAGCACAACGCCAAGCACAACGCCAAGCACAACGCCAAGCACAACGCGAGGAGGGGGGGTGTACTCATGTCATGCATGGCCGTAGTCGTTTGTCCGTAGACTCTCGCATCCCTACAATGCCGGGAGCTTGAGGTTTGAGTGGTCGAAGGGCGATTACTGACAGTAAGGGCACTGCTGCTGCTGTTGTTGCTGCTGCTGCTGCTGGGTGTATGCTCCGTTTTGAAGCGAGCGACACATATGTTGGTTTGAAGGGATAACCTACTATACGGGAAAAGCTACTGTACTTGGTATTAATAGGCTACTTAAGTCAGTGACAACCTACTGTGCTATGGACGACATCTGTTGGTAAGAACGGATTACGTACTAACATATGTTGGTTAGAAGGGATAACCTACTGCAGTAGGCTACTGAAGTCAACGATAACCTACTGTGCCATGAACGACATATATGTTGGTTAGAAGGCAAAACCTACCTCAGTAGGCTACTGACGTCAGCGATAACCTACTATGCTATGTACGAGATACCTGGTACGTTCGTTGGAAGGGAAAACCTACTACAGCAGTAGGCGGTTTTAGTCAAGGATAACCTACTATGCTATATATGAACGACATCTGTTTGAAACATAGTACCAGGTATGAAATATGAACTATGAACTATTAAGGATAAACTATTAAGTTCCAGGTATAAACTATTAAATATCAAGCATTAACTAGTATTAATAGTATAAAAAGGCTGACGTGTGGTACGGCAGGGGGAGCATCTGATATTTCTGTCCACTTACTTATAGTATACATATTGCAGAATGGTTCTTCGAGTCGTATTTCCCCCGTGTCTCGGATGAAATCGCCCATCCATCGGGCGGCACGATGGAGCCAAGAAGAAGAAAAAGGCCAGCCATAGCCACAACTATAACTACAGCAACCACAACACCACCGCCACCACCTCCACCAACCACCAGCACTGCCACCACCACCACCACCACCAACACCAACACCATCACCAACACCAACACCAACACCAACACCATCATCATCACCACCACCACCACCACCACCACCACCACCACCACCAACAACAACAACAACAACAACCACCACAACAACAACAGCACCAACAAACAACAGCTCTTAAGCAAGGCACGTACCGCAGACTGATTCTTGGATTCGTAAGTTCCCGTGTCTCGGTTGAAATCGCCCATCCATCGGGCGGCGCGGTACGGCCAATGAACAAACGTGGCCGTTCCCGAAACTGCGTTACCCGAGTAAGTTGTCCACTCCACGTCCATGGCCTGCATGCGATGATACGATACAAAGGAGACGACACCGGTGGCAGCGAGGGCCGTATAGACCTTGGTCCAGCATCCTCCACAAAATGGGTGGAACTCTATAACCCGATAAAAGAGGAGTGAGTGTGGACGTGTGGACTACAAAATTTTGTGTAAAACACTAACCCTTACCCTAACGATGAGGATTTAGTGTGGACTATCAACCATTTTCTGATAAATAATATTGAATACATTAACAAGGAGTTCGTAGTGTGGACTTTCAACCATCTTGGAAAACTCTGACCCTAACTCTAACGATGATAATTTAGTGTGGACCATCAACCATTGTGTAGAAAACTAACCCTAACCTATCCTAACGAGGAATTAGTGTGGACTATCAACGATGTTGACTACTAACGAGGAATTAGTGCGGACTATCAACGATGTTGACTACTAACGAGGAATTAGTGTGGAGTATCAACCATGTTGACTACTAACGAGGAAGCAGTGTGGAGTGTCAACCATGTTGGCTACTAACGATGAAAAAGTGTGGACTATCAATCATTTCGACTACTAACGAGGAATTAGTGTGGACTACCAACCATGCTGACGAGGAATTAGCGTGGACTATCAACTAACGAGGGATTCGTGTGGAGTATCAACCATTTTTGCAAAGACCATCCCCTTGGACAGAGAAAGAACAACCCCTCCCGGACAGAGGGAGAGCAAGTCCATACACAGAGGAAAAGCAAGCCCATGGACAGAGAAGAAGCAATCCTCTAGATAAAGGGAAGGCCAGGTATCCCAATGCGCCAAGTATCTCAATTCGACAATTTTAGGTGCTAACCCCACCGTAGCATGTGTATCCCCTACGTAGATAGAGGAAAACCAGCCTCTGGGACAGAGGAAAAGCGACCCTTTAGATAAAGGTAAGGCCAGGAAATCCGTCCAAGTAACCCCCCCTCCCCCCCCGCCGACAAGGTTGACTCGCCTGCCCTGAGTTGTCAAATCCGTTCTGGCTCCCGATGATCGCGTGGATATCGAGCAGCACGCGGAGACCGTACCTGGAAAATAAAACAAAGCACGGCCGATGTAAACCGTACGCCCCAATCGCTGGCATCGTTTCAACGCATGTGACAGATCGTGATACGCAGTAGTCGATTATCTACCAGGTATGTTGTGTGTTTGCGGATATGAGACGTTGTGCAAGGGCCGTATATATCATACATACAGATCCTACTTGGCAAAGGTGTGGCAAGAGCCGTATCACACAAACACAATATTGATCGTGCAGACCATTTAGATCAGGGATCTATCTGCCCTGAAAAAAACAGATCATCAAATGGGCATCTGATCTGTCCGATGTCCTCGATATTCCTTTGTATTGCGGTTGTGACCTCGGTCGGCGGTAGGACAGATGGGGATCTGATCCGTCCGATGTGCGCGATGTTCCTTTATATTGCGGTTGTGACCTCGGTCGGCGGTAGGACAGAACACCCGAGAACAAAAACACACACACACACAATTTAGAAAAAAGCTTCCGCTGATCGCCACGACCCCTTCAACCCCTTAAGAAATAGCAACCATTTTTTGGGGCACCATACAACTTGGAATTCGTGTGGGATTTTTATTTTCGGTGTAATAGTGCAAGGGTCAAGGTGAGCTCCGCATTTTATCAGCATGTATCACGGCGAGGAGATTGGTTCACAATTCAGCTCGCTCACCTGCGGCAAAGGTCGAACAAGCGATCCACCTCCTCCAGAGCCCCGTCAGTACAGCCGATATACGGTCCGTAAGGCTTGTACATCCAGTCGCCCACCGGGAGTCTGATGGTGTTCACCCCCACTGTCGCCAGCTGCGCGATGTCCCCCTCCGTCACCCACGACGCCCAGTGCCGCCTCAGCTGCTTGTTTCCCTGCAACATAGAAATATGTCGCCCGTGCGAAAGCAAAGAGGAAAATTAAAAGCAGCACGTCGCTGTGCATGTGCCGCACAACTCTTCGCAGTCGAACATGTGGAATTACGGTCCGACCCGTCACCCAAACAAAACATGGCTCTTCACGTGACATGACCCCAATCCGCGGATCAGATCGGGTCGGGTCGCGTCGGGTTGGGTTGGGTTGGGTTGGGTTGGGTTGGGTTGGGTTGGTAGATAGATAGATCATGATCTTTCTGTCCGAGGTGTGAAACCCATCGTGAAGCCACGTGGTGTCGTCAGCCACTCCACGGTCTACGGTAAGCCCTCTACAGTACCGGCCCGCTCATAAGAAACCAGAAATCGGGCCTAGGCTGACTTTCTTATTTGAGAAAGGGGTGTGTCCCACACTAACTTCAGTATAATAGCTGTCGACTTTCTTATTTCCCCCGTAATGTTTAGGCTGGGTTTCTTGTGGGGCACTTTCTTATGAGAGGGCCGGTAGTGTACCTTTATGATACAATCAAGTACACTTCACTCCTTAAAGGCCGTAAGGTACACCAGGTACCAGGTACCTGGTATATCGTGAGGATAAGTGGTATCAAGTGTCCACACCACGGTGTATAGTATGCCTTGCGTTCAGCTTTCGCTTGTTGTTAAACAAACCATACCACACTCGGCTAAGCTAGCTATATTCGCGGGGGTGGGTGATGTCAGGCGGCCACGCCGCGTTCTTTTTAGAGCCGTTTTTGTTTAGGTTCGCTAGCTGTTCACGCCGTGTACGTAGAGCAACCCTGCGACACATGCATATGCCATGCATGCCTCATGTACGCCTCATCTGACCTCCTTCGGTCCTAGCGCCTGGCAGAAGGTGTACATGTCCATGCCGATTTGATGTCCACACCACGGTGTATAGTATGCCTTGCGTTCAGCTTTCGCTTGTTGTTAAACAAACCATACCACACTCGGCTAAGCTAGCTATATTCGCGGGGGTGGGTGATGTCAGGCGGCCACGCCGCGTTCTTTTTAGAGCCGTTTTTGTTTAGGTTCGCTAGCTGTTCACGCCGTGTACGTAGAGCAACCCTGCGACACATGCACATGCCATGCATGCCTCATGTACGCCTCATCTGACCTCCTTCGGTCCTAGCGCCTGGCAGAAGGTGTACATGTCCATGCCGATTTGATTCTTGCCCTCGCCTTCAGCGGAGACCTCCTGCGCTCCAATTCAAACCCCAGCGTACGAAAACAAAATGAAAAAAAAAACACAGCAGTACAAATTAGGTGGCATGAATATACCATTACAGGGGACCATAGTAAATAGGACGTACGGCACACACAAAACAGTGTTAACAGTAACGCGAGAGCAGCTGACACGATATGCACGAAGCTTACAGAAAGGCAAACCAAACTGCAAGTACATCGGACACATAGATAATCTAGCCCATCTAGATCATCTAGATCATCTAGACCGTCTATTAACATACCACCTAGATCCTACATTTACCGACACGAGCTGTTGTTCAAGAGCCATACTACACAGATCCCACCCTGCAAACATGGTGTGCAAGAGCTGTGTCATACAGATCATACAGGTCATACAGATCATACAGATCCCACCCGACAAGCACAAAATTGTCAATTTCGACTCATCAATCATCTACAGACTTTTTCGACGAAAGAAGCCTAGGACCCGGGCTGGGAGGGATTGCGCCAGCTATATCTCGTACGAAACGAGTGGAACGGAGTACTCGTAGGTATTTTGGGCTCATGTTTTTCATGCAAGCACTTACGATACGAAACCCTCGGCAGATAAAGCGTACATATGATGCGAATCCCTTGGTCGACAAAGCTTACCGATACGTCGGACGTGAGACTTATCATACCATACCTTTCCGAGAAATTGGAAGAACATGGAAGGCGTTATCCAGGGCTCCAGGACCATCCAGGACCCGAGATTGACCCCCCTGAGATGGTAGGCGTTCAAGTTTTCGCTCAGTTCCTGTTCAGTATGCAGCAGCAAAAGCAGCAGCAGCACAAGCAGATGCAATCGCGGAGAAGAGTGCGCCAGAGTAGCACAACATCGTGCGGGAAGACCAAGGAAGGGGGGGTTAGATATTCTGTTGTTGTTATTATTAATAATAGTGCCGTCGACTGCTGTTGTGAAACAAACAAACGTCCAGTGTCCAGAAACATTAGTGTATAAGTTCAGTACGTAGGCGAAAGGAGGAAGACTGCTCGCACGCTGGCAATAGTGCTGATTATGGGAGTTGGATCGTGGAGTGCTGGCACGCGGGCTGCTGAAAAAAAAATACAGTACAGGACACCAAATACGAAACAGGCTGGTAAGAAAGCCAGGCCGAGATTTAGAGGAAAATAATACATTAGGGAGTTGTTACATTGAAATTATTGTGCAGAAAGCACCCTCTCTCAAATAAGAAATCCAGCCTGGACCAGATCTTTCCTGTTTCTTATTAGGTATCCTGTACCTGTATTTTTGTTGGAACCCCCCCCCCCGCAAAGTACACAACAAGATGTTTCCAGACAGAAAGTAATTGGAACACTATTAATAACATACTTTGAAGTATAAAAACAAAAATAAACTGCGAGCCTATTATACGTAGCCTCAACGAAGAAAAAAATCCCGACACCCCAATGCCCATTTTCAAGACCTAGAGAGGGGGGGGTATACTTAAACCAAAGTAAAATACAAATAAGAAAAAAAAACACTTTTCGTAATTTTGTCACAAATACCAACGCACTGGTTTCTTTTTCTTTTCGACAGTGGGAAGGAAGGAGTGCACTCGTAGATCGTGTTCTCTTTTTGTCGATCACAGCAATGAAAAAATACGCCAAAAACAAACTCGCAGTACGAATTAATATACGACAGCAGCAGAAGCTGCATTGCCTTTGATGAATGCTGAAGTATCAACGCGTACATAGGAACGCGAGGACGGCATGTACACTACTACTGCAGTTTGTGTTATCTCGTTGTTGTCGTACACAGCAGTACAGGCGTACAGGCGGTACAGGACACCAAATAAGAAGCAGAAAATCTAGTCCAGCGGGCTGGATTTCTTATTTGAGAGAGGGCATTTTCTACACAAATTTCAAGAGAACGACTCCTTAACTTCTTACTGTAGTTTCCTCTAAACATCAGCCTGGAATCCTTTTTGGCCTGTTTCTCACTACTGCTCTGTAGGTGTCCTGTACTGCTGCTGTACCCGGCCTGCTCCTAAGAGAACGCAGAAAGGGCTGGCTATACGCGTAATACTACCCAGTACAGCTCTGTTGTGTGCCAGGTTCCAGGGCATATAGCCTTGCGGGAGGTATGATATAGATATAAATAAAATGAGCATCGATGCCTCTCGTGATTTTGGAAATGGCCGAAGTCCCTCCTATCGTCTGGGCTTCAGACCGAAATGGAAACGCGTCAGCTCTCGGCGCCTCGCCCGCGCTTTCTCGTCCGTTCTCTCGCGGGTCGCCTTCTCCGGCCTCCGACGGGCCTGTTCCCGCTCGCGCTCTCTCGAGGTCCCGGGTCGCTGCCGAGCGCGGTGGCCTTCAATCCGTCGGCTCTTTCGAGACGGCGGGACGTCGACACTTTTTTTTCGAGGCAGGAAGGCTATTTGCGGGGCGTCAAGGTTGTTTCTTCGAGGCAGTAAGATCATTTTGTGGTTGTTACTTGGAGATACTAGTACTCATAGCGAGGTTCTACGTACGTACTTTTTACCTGTATTTGTTCCAGGATCTTGGGCTTTTTTGTCGGTCGCGAGCTTCGATAGCTCGGTCTCGCAAATGAGCCTACCTACTCCCAACTACCTCCATGAGCGAGCTTTAGTCCCTTCCACCCCTTCGGCCTTGCTTCGTCGGGATACGAGTACGATACTACAGCAGCAAGCACGGCAGTCTTTGTACAGTCAGTACTACCGTAGAGCAGTAGTAGCACAATAATACGACAACAAAAATTTTAGCCGATTTTTTCTCGGGTGGATTCATACTGCCTTGGTACTGATGCTGTAGCTCCCTTCTTTTCAGGGTAGAAATATGAGTTTTTACGTAGAACAACGGCGTAGTACCAGGTACAAAGTACTGCTGTTTTGTACGTACGATGTAACGAGCAGCTGGTCTGCAGCACTGAGAAGAACGTACGTAGAACCTCGCTATATTTCGGATCTCCAAGAAACAAACACGAAATAAGCTTGCTGCGCGTGTATAGTACTGTAGATACGAGTAGTCTGCTCCGACGCGAGAGTCAGAGAAGGATTGAGACCCCCTCGCCGTTGCCGCCAGCTTTGAAATATCTCGACTATATCCACGCGCAACCGCTTGCTCGGCACGAAGTGTTTTCGCCGCACGACCGAAACTGAGCCCGACACCGGGACCGCGACTGGTGCATTTCTGACAGAAACTGAGAAATGAAGTTGCGAACTGGGTATCAACACAGTTAGCGTTTCCTTCTTCCTGCGACACTTGGCATTGCCTTGACTCTGTACGTAGTATGTGTCAAATATCAAAACACGAGCGATCGCCATCACATTGTTGTCGTAAATCTCACAAACTATCCTGAAAACTGCGACTATCCACGGAACACCGAAAGCGACTGATCACATTTCTGAGACTGACTACTGTTGAGACTGAGAAATGAGGTTGTGAACTGAATATTTCAACACGCAGCATTCCCTTCTTCCTGCAACACTTGGCATTGCCTTAATTCTGCACGTCAGATATCGAAACATGACCGAGCGCCATCACATTGTCGTAAATATTAAGGATGGTACGAAATAACTGATGTGCCAGGTAAATTGCCCTATCCGAAGCATGGGTGCCGGCGAATGCCGGCACCCATGCGGAGCCCTTGTAATACTCGTACATACGAAGTATGTACGTACGGGGTCGACCCTTGTGGCATGCACGCTTTGCGAATCTACCGTTGTTCCAACAAGATGTGACATTCCGAACTATGGGCTATGGGCTATGGCCCTCTATTTGGAGGGTCGTAGCCCATAGATTCCGAATTCCCGGCTCTCATGCAGCGCGCTCTGCTCCCCCCCCTGTGGTCGTTCTCTGCTCTGCTGACGTTTTGCCGCAACTTCTGAGCCAGAAAATAGTGGACAAAAAGTAACCAGACGGTTCCTGTTTTGGCGTGTACACAATACTATGTAATTCGAGCAGCGGGCTAGGGAAGCGGAAGACGCTTGCAGAAGCAGTGGGCTGCGAAGAGCACAGCAGTAGTAGCATGTTGCAACCGATTTACACAGCAGCAGCAGCAGCAGCAGCAGCAGCAGAATCTCGAAGATCGAAAGAGCGCAAAGCCTGCACAACCATGGATAGAGGGAAAGCTACGTACGTACGGCAGCATCACCTATATCCAAGACCATACCCGCCCAAACAATGCCAGCATGTGCCAATACTCCCTCGAGGATAACAGCATGTTTTCCTTCCCTCTTTAACGTGGAAGATGCAGCAGCAACAGCAGCGGTAGTAGCAGGAGCAGTTGCTTTGCGCTGAGGCAATCCTTGCTGATGATGGTATCGCGTACACATGCACACATGACAAACATCATGCTGACATTTCATACCTTTTCAGACTGAGGCTCGCACTGCCACTTAGCGTTGATGGATTCGTCCGTCCCTTGTTCCAGCAGTCTGCGGCCTTCAGAAAGGTTAACCTCGGAGTTCCAGTGCCCCAGGACATGATTGATCAGCACGAAGACCCCGAGGACTCCCGCCCGCCCCGATCTCGCCATTGATACCCAGCTACCAAGCCTTGAACCACTGCTCAAGTCGTATGATACAACCAACGCAACGCACGCCAAGCAAGAGTCCCTCTGTCCCATGTGACGAACGTTTGTTCATGTAGTGGAAACCCCTGGTCAAATCTCGAGCTCTATTTTATTTTTATTCCCCGCAGCCGCATAGAAGAGGCTGGCGCAGCTCCACGCAGACCACAGGCCTCCCCCCGAAACGCATAGCAGTCCACCTCTTTCATTGTCCGGGACTCTCATATAGGCAGTCCAGTCTCACGAGCTTGCCTTTCGGCTTGGGGTGTGGTCAGCAAAACAAAATATCAAAAGCGATGAGAGCCGCGCATCGCTTCTCGAGGGTACCATGCCTTGCAGTTGCTGCTCTCCTGATGGTGTCCACATGCCCCGCTGTTCGCGGCAGCGTAGAGGTGCCCCGAAGAGCAGCAGCAGCACCGCCGTCGAAATCAGCTGATCGCCATGCGGCGGCAGCGCGCAAAGGGCCTGGTGGTGATCACGGGAGCGATGGGGTAGGGGGTGATGCTGACTGCGCACGACCGGGTGTTGATAGCAGCCAAGCTGAACGCCTGCAAGCCAGAAATGCTCGGCCTGGAGTGACCGGTAGCTCAGCAACGGAATCGGGCGCTGGCGGTGGTGGTGAAGGTGGTGGGGTGGGCGTAGAGAGGGGGTCTTCGGCGCAGCAGGTGAGGCTTGGGGCTTCGCGAGGGGGGTGGATTGATATCGGTGATCAGGGTTGCTTAGCGTATGTCGTGGTTGTTGTTGTCGTTCCACCACACCGCACAAGGTTGAAGGTGTGCTTTCTCGACCACTTCATTTGATTGATTCTGCGTCGCCAACTCCCAAGAGAACGGTTGAAGCTCTCCACCCACCACCGCCGTACATCTTATCTGTGCTGTGGACACCATAGCCCACACTTTGCCTTGATGTTCCGTGTGCAAGTATGACAGCATCCCTTGTAGAATCGTGCTGCTGTTGGTCGTGACCAGAGACTCCCTTAGGCCGCTGCGGGCGATGCAAGACTGATGTAGCACCGGTGTGTGGTGTGGCTCGGGCTGTCATCTTTTGAACGCGTGTCACCCAGCAGTGACCCAGTGACCATCGCTGATGCATTCGGCGCCCTGGCATATGCTTCACCCGTCGAAATCTTTAAATTCGAATCCTTGGGGCGGATTTTGTTCCCTGATGCCTGACGCCTGACACCTGCGCCAGCCTGCTGGTCGACGCCGGCGCCCGATCAGTCATACTTTTGAGCTTTTTATGCTGACTTTTTACTATTTTACTATTTACGGTATCCCCGAGACCCGAGGTATACCTGGCAGTTAACTGGTACCGGTAGTGGTGCACTCGTACACTGGTATCAAATACCAGGCTGGTGTTGCTTTGTCGTGCATTGCCCTATCATTGTACGTATCGTACCATATTTATCTCCTCGTGGTACTGCTGTATTTGCAACGTACGAGTATTATCTCCGTCTCACGGTGTTTGACCAAAGAGCTCGAATCTTTGTAGGGCGAACAAGCAGCACGGAGGCTGGGATGTGTGTGTGTGTTCTTCACATTAAACTTCCTTTCTACCCGTCGACATCCAGCACACCCAGTGTCCGTGCCGATTCTTCATCCTAAAAAGGTACCAGTTGCTGTGGTCACAAAACTACGACACAGAGATACTACGGTCAGTGCAGTAAGCAGAGCAGACAATGCAATGCCATATACGACAGGCAAGACCTACCCTGCTAGCAATCCAGGTGCATGCAAGAGAAAAAAGAGAGAAGAAAAAAATGTGCAGGATGTTGATGGGTATCATAGTCTATGTGTACATCGAAAGAACGGTTCAAGAGTGAGTGCGGTCTATTACTAGGAAAGCCAAGCCGCAAGCGTCGACTGCTGTGTCTTGTGCGCGTGCCGTGCAGCTCCTGACAATGCAGTTCGGACACATCCGCTACTCTCCTTTATTAATAGCAGCCTATTCATTAATACTCGTAATATCAATAGGATGGTTCGTGCTGCCGATCCTGTAATCGTCAAATATATACCGGTATATATATATTTTTCCCGACGTTTTACTTCCCTCGGAAGCCCTACGTAAAGAGGTTTGGTTTTACGTTTTTCCCCCTTTGGCACCTCTTTTAAGGGATTTAACGGACCCCTTTTAAGGAATGTAAGCGATAGCGACCAAAACAAGGATATCTCTGGTGTATAAACCGCGTACGAGCAGTATAATGAGGACCATGGATGCGCCCGTGCCGCACTACTCGGTGCATGGTAACTCGGACACCAATCCAATTAGTATCACGACCCAATAAAATAACGCAGTGGGCTGCAGTGGCCGTTCCTGTAATCGTCCCTTCTCTCTGACAATTTTCCTCTCTCAAGTCCCAAGGTTATAATGTGAAGAACACACGCACATACACATTAAAAAAAAAAAAACAGCTGTGAGCTCGAGGATTTCGTCGGAACTCAGATTTGCTACGTAGCTGATTGTGATACTTTGATCGCGCGTACTATATATATACTCGTACGAGTAGCAGATATAGCAATGGTTTGATGGCAGATATAAGGTATAGCCCACCGGTACCCAGTAACGGTTGTCACAGCTGCTGTGGAACAACTTTCGAAACTTGAAATGGAATTATTTTTGTTCGGAGCACGAATCATGAGAGGGATACAAATAGTACCGTCCTACATTCATTCCGTGCGGGTCTGATGCAAGAGGTTGCCCTCGAAGTGTCTGCGGTGTGCCTTCCTCCTCGTCATGCAAATTGCACCTTCTTATGAGTGCTTGTGATGGATTATGAATGATGGATGACGACTGGGCTCATCCCCCCACATGCGTGATGGTGCACGGTCCGCGAAGCAGGAGAAGGTCGTGCGCTTCTTGCTGGGATGGGAGATCGACCATCGTTCGTACCTTTCCGTCCTTTCGAGTAGTTCGTACAACAGTCGTCCCTTTCTTTTGATATCACCAGGAGTAGTGTGGTGTCGTGATGGACGTGATGACGGGATGAGCACAGAGTCAAGAGGGGATCTCGAGACTGGTGCGGTAGCATGGCCCTCTTCGGTGATATGTTGAAAGGAATACGCAAAGGCGAGGGTGGCCATCGCTGCCTGATTGATATATACCTGGTACCAGGTATCGAGCGAGCACATACTACCTGTTTTGCCTTGCTGCATGCATTGTGTATTGCATGCCGTGGGAGGACTGGTCGAGTTGGTGTCTACCCTACGCCCACACTATTCACAATAATATACCTACGACGACAACAACGACTACAAAAACAACCAACACTCAGTTTTATGTACCGATAGTATTCTTAATAGTAATAGCAGTATTTATGATAGCCAACACATAGTCCTGCGTAACCCCTCTACGAGGTGCTACGTAGCACCTTTTGGTACAACACAAACGCTTGCTGTGGCAACCGGGTCCCCTAATAACCAAATAAGCCACACAACACCACAGTAGGTATGCGTTTCACACATTAACCTCGTAGTCACGTAGCACCTGAACTAATGAATGAATCCACCTCGAACGTGCGTACCAGGTGCGGAGAGCAAGCGCGGCGGCACGAGCTCAACCATCCTCTCCCACCGACAACGACCACTGCGAAGGCGGAGTTTCTAATGCGGGGCCGGCCCCCACAGAGCCCCTCCGACGAGCCCAGCCGGCAAACCGTTGGGCGGAACGGCCGCGGCCAACCAAGGTCCAGGCGGGACCAAGCACCTGGACAGGGGACAGAGCATCGGAGAATGTCGAAGCAGGAGAGGTGGCGTTGGGAACCCCTGACGATGGAGCTGCACAAGCAGCCGCCGCCGCCGCGAAAAGTGACGTGGCGTCGTTGTCGACGGTTACACCCGAACCGGCAACTTCAAGACCGTCCGCTTCCGCGACGCCACGAAAACGCGGCGCGATAGTTTCGGAAGTGGAGGAGTCGTCGTCCCAGCGCTCGCCATCTTCAGAGGTTTCTAGCGAGGCTTCGTTGGAGAGGGGAGGGGGGGGGGTTAGTGTCGGGTCGGCGGTAGAGGCGGCGGAGGAGGCTAGCGCGAGGGGGGTGCGGTTCGTTGAGCCCATCTGCCGGTCTGACCCGTCTCGGTTCGTGCTGTTCCCGATCAAGCACCCGGAGCTGTGGGACATGTACAAAAAGGCGAAGGCCAGCTTCTGGACGGTCGAGGAGGTGGACCTGAGCCAGGTATATACTACTGCTGTGTTGCAGCCGTCATTTACATACCACCCGCTTCATTGGGCATTGGGCACATTCTTCGATGTATACCCTAAATATTTCAGGGCTATCATACAGTAGGTGTGATATTATAGTAAGATGGGTAACGTCGTTCGAGCGACTTTTTTTCTCGTTTTTGATTCGGCACTCACTTGTGGTGTGCGCTGTTAACCGTCCCAAAAACACCTGCTGCACCGATCAGCCGTCCTAGATAAAACAGCAACACACCAGAAAAGGTAACGCAGTCTGACGAAAGCTTCCGTAAAGCGACCGGGGCGTGTGCGCGTTCCCAAGGGTTTATTTTTCTGTAGAAGGCGGTGCCTCAAACTATGAGCAAACTATGAGCGAGGCTGAGTTATAATTTCGAAAAAAATGCGTTGCATAAAATAATAGCACATTAGGCTGATCGGGGTTTGTTCTACTAAAGATCGGTGTGGTGTGATATCAATTTATATTAATAGTAGTACATAAGGCTGATCGGTTGATCGGGGTTTTGTCTGTTATAGATCGGGTTAGGTGGGTGTGATCTCATCGTCGGAATCCTGACCTTACGAGCGGTTTCTTAGATGCCTTTTCTTCGAGTGCGTACTCACCCCCATTGATATGGAATCGATTACACTCTCGCACCACGCTACGTACAGTCGGGAGTTTGGTGGCTCAATTTCCGCATAAGAATAACCTGGTATATACTTCGTACCCCGCAGCTGGTATTTTAAGCTGGAGATGTTCTACAACAGTGTATACCCCGTACACACGAGTAGACTAAATACTTGATAATTCGTCAGTAGATCTAAACACAATATTCATATTATATAAACTTGGTGTAACGTTATTTAGCTTAGACCAGATACCTTATTATAGTATACGAGGGATAAGCTATATATACTCTGTTTTTCGAGTTTTTTTTTCTCCTTCTGTTTTTCGAGTCTTTTACCCCTTTACCCCAAGTCTTAATACATATATTTGAAATTCAGTAGTTTGCTTTTTTATCGTAGGCAAAAAAGTTTGAATAGCGCGACTTCTGTTTACTGCTGTTTCGTGGACGCCTCAGGACTCTCGCGACTGGGAGGCGTTGACGGGCAACGAGCAGCACTTCATTAGCATGGTCTTGGCCTTCTTTGCGGCTAGCGACGGAATCGTCATGGAGAACTTGGTAAGCATCCATTAGCATGGTCTCGACCTTCTTTCTTTGGCTAGCTACGGAATCGTTATGGAGAGCTTGATGAGCATCCATTGGCGTGGTCTTGACCTTATTTTTTTGGCTAGTTACGGGATCATGATGGAGAATGTGGGGAGCATGATTTAGCATGGTCTTGGCCTTCTTTCTTCGATTACGTAGCTACGGAATCATGATGGAGAACGTAGTGAGCACTCTTTTGCATGGTCTGGGCCTTCTAGGCGGCCACAGATGGAATCGTGATGGAAAACGTGGTGAACTTTGATTAGCATGATCTGGGCCTTATTTGCGGCTATCCTACTGTATGTAGCGACGGAATCGTGATGGAAGACTTGGTGAGCATTCGTTTACATGGTCTTAGCCTTCTCTCCTTGGCTGTCATAGGTAGCGACGGAATCGTCATGGAGAACTTGGTGAACGTGCATTGTCATGATCTTGGTCATATTTATTTGGCTAGCTACGGCATCGTCATGGGAGGGGTTGGCGAGCAAACGCGCATATCGGCACGCACTAGCCTTGTTCACGCGCGGTCTTATGAGAGAATGGTGCTGATATTTGTACATATAAGTGCGGCTGTTTGGCTCGCTGTTCTGCTGCGATAGCCTTATCAGTGGCCGGAGGCTAACTTAAGTGATAGCTGATGCTTGCAAGCTAAATACGACATATGTGGCAGTTAGTTGCCCCCACTCCTGACAGCTAAGTTGCCCCCAACCCCCCCCATCAGGTGTGATGTATCGTAACGTTTCATGAAGTGGCGTGTCATGACGTTTCGTGTTGTTTCGTGACGTTTCGTGCAGCGTCGTGACGTTTCGTGGCGTGTCGTGACGGTTCGCGACGTGTCGTTACTTTTTTTCCTGACCTGGCGTCTTGACAGGTTGAGAGGTTTAGCCAGGAAGTGCAGCTGCCCGAGGCGCGGTGTTTCTACGGCTTCCAGATCGCTATGGAATCGATTCACCAGGAAATGTGAGCGCGGCAGAACAGACAGATAAACAACAGCTTCCTTTATATGTGCTGCCTGGTATTAATTATGGTGTTGATTCGAGTCCACTTCTGATTACATCCTACTTCGAAAGCAGGTATGATACGAGTATCTACACGAATACCAGGTACCATGGTAGTGCTTGAAAAACAATGGTTGGGTAGCTCCCCAGGTAAAGAGTATACTAATAGTCAGTCACAACCTTTGTTTGGGGCCAAAGGTGCAAGGTTACACCTATGTCAGTCACAACCACTGTTCGGGATCAAAGGTGCAAGGTTACCCCTACGCCAATGAACGTCGTCAATGTTAGTAACACTAAAAGCACTAGTCGTACGTACAGAGTCTTCTACGTTTCGCCTTTCAGGGTACCGTTCGAAATTTGATGCGATTTCTCGACCGCAGCGAACCTATTTTCACACGGCTCGCTTCTATCGATGCTTTGAGACTTTTTTCCATGTGTTTTTCTTTGTATCGCCCAAACGAGGAGGCACGCCATGTTGTTGGACACGTACATCATAACGGCAAACATATATTCTAGGAATAACAGGATCTGCTGTAGATCGTGATACTATATCTGGATCTGCTGTAGATCGTGATCTAGATATCGATCTACAGTAGATCGTGATACTATTGATTGATCGTGATCTAGATCGCGATAAAATATCGTGATCTAGATAAAGATCTGTCCAAGTATGCTTACTTTTTTTTCTTCCATTAACGAATCCATGCGTTTTTGTTGTTGTATCGCGGAAACCCGGCAGGTACGCCCTCCTGCTGGACACGTACATCAAGGACAGGGAGGAGCGAGATAACCTCTTCAACGCCTACAACAATATTCCGTGCGTCAAGCAGAAGGGTGAGCCAAGCCAGTCTTCTCAGGTCTTATTTGGCGGAGGCGTTTTTTCCTTGAAGTATGAAAAACTGCCTTGACCGAGGAGCAGACGCCGAAACGCCGTCCTATTTTATACCAATACCGTGTACCATTATGTCCGGATATTTAGGAAAGCTTTTGGTATTCGTTTTATTACCCGACATATCCATATATTTTCGGACAGAGTGGTACGTTTAGCGAGAGAGGCAACCGCGAAACCTGGTACGGCCGTTTTTGTTTGCGACATGTAGTGCTGCCCCGCATCGGATTATGTCATGTTTCCCCTCCTCTTTTCGTGTGTCCAGATGTTTGTTTGTTGTTCTTGTCTGTTTGTTTGCTTGTCTGTTTTCAGTCCACTGCAGTATCTTTAACCACGCTGTCCGAATATTTAAGAACCCGTTGAGTTTTCGTATCAATACCCCAATACATCCTTATAGTCTAGACAGAGTGGTATTTTTTAGCGAGGGAAGCAATGGCGAAACCTGGACGTCCTGGTGTTTTGCCGTTTCTTCTACTAAGTGCAGCGCTGCCCCGCATCGGATTATTTCAAGTCCGCCCCCATCCCCTCTTTTTTTATTGGTTTGTGTGTTTGGATGTTTTTGTTCGTTTGTTTGTTGTTTTTGTCTGTACGTTCGCTTGTCTTATTTGTATGGTTGGTTTGTCTGTATAGCATTCATAATGGTTGGTTTGTTTGTTTAATTGTTTTCTCTTACTGTGTATATGTGTTGCTTGTCTGTTTGCTGTTGTATCATAAGTATTTTGTTATTTTGCCGTCAGTATTTCTTTGTTTGTTTTTATCACGTTTGTTCATGGCGTCTGTTCATCACGTTTGTTTGGTGTGTTCATGATGTTCGCTTATCAGGCTTGTTCGTCGTGATTTAAAAATCATGTTTGTTTATCACGTCTGTTTTGTCTGTTTTTTCCTTGACCATTCGGCATGTCAGCCGACTGGGCGATGAGGTGGATCGGCAGCGACGCTACGTTTGCGGAGAGGCTCGTCGCCTTTGCCGCGGTGGAGGTAAGCAGCCACCCTCAAAAGGCCCGCGTCTTGAGACTTGGCCCTTTTACGGCTGACGCATGGTACGGTAGAGGTGCACCATGTTATTGCCTTCTGAGGGTGGTCTCTTGAGAAGCTCTATACCTGCAGTAGCCTGCACACTGATTTTGGTTGGGAAATAAACGTGCTCCCCGATGAAGAATAATACCATGGCCTAAGTATAAAAATGAGCAATACGTACTGCAACACAAGAATGAAAGTGCGACGGTTTGGGTTAAGGAGCCCGATCGATCAGAAACATTCAGCCAAAAAACGGTATACCTATACCTCTCTCGTAGCACGGGTCGGCTGCAGAAATTCTCCCACTCTGGTTTCAAGTGTTTTAGCTGTCTCCTAACCTTTAGCACTGCAGTCCCGTTGTGGTAGCAAAACACTTGGAATTATAATCAGATTTAGGTACATGTACAGTGCAGCACTAAAAGGCTTCAGGAAGGAAGGAAGGAAGCACCCCGCTCCAAAACTGTCGTTGTCTTTTGGGTTTTTTGTTTGTGCTATGTTTCACAGATAGCAGTGCTATGCTTCACAGATAGCAGTGCTATGCTTCACAGATAGCACAGCTCAGACCCCCCGTTTGATGATCTATACCCATGATAGATATTTCGGGGCACCTACGTCCTTATAAATAGATCCCTGGTTCATCTGATCTGTGCGGCCTAGATTTTGTTTCGCCGAGTGAGATGGATCAGTATGGCATGGCTCTTGCGCGCATGTTTTGGCGGGTGGGATCTGTATGATACAGCTCTTGCGCAGCATCTCATAACGGTGAACACGGTATCTATTAACAGATGATCTAGATGATCTACAGCAGTAGATCGTGATATATCTGTCTATGTTTTCGTGTTTTGTTTTGTGACGACCGCCTTTCTCCTCGCCAAGGTGTATTTTCTTTTTTCAATTGTTTTTGGGCGGCGCTTTTTTATGTTGCGGGGGTGGCGGTGGCGGGGAGTCTACTGTTACACCGCTTTATATCGAGAGGCGTGTGTTTGTTCCCTCTCCTTGCTTTGGTTCGGACGGGCTTTTGGCCAGCACCCGACTAACGCCATAATACATTTTTGACCGACAGGTGTAGTAGGTGCTGCACCAGGTATATAGGCGTTGGTGTTGGTGCTGGCGTCTGGTATCACCGTTGGCGTGACTAAGCCCTCGCACAAATAACGATTGTTAGGAATTCCACGGGGAGTGTGTGGAATATGTGGACCTTACGGATCGACTACTGTATTGCAGGCTGACTGCCTCCAGCAACGCCTGGTTGCCCACACGTGCTTGGTAGTAACTCGCCTGCCTCGCCGTGATGTCTACTGAATAAGTGAGGCAAGGAGATACATTGATTTCCATTCTTGAGGTACAAATAACGCCTCCACATCCATATACCAGAGTGGATGCCATAACACTGTGTTGTCTGTTGACCCTGTCGGCGCTGACCTCGTGTGCATGTCCACGCTTGAAGCACTCGCCCCCCTTGCTCTTGATGAAATAAACCCACCGCCTCTTTTGCGCCGCTCTCGTCCCCTCCCCACCCCTTACTCCGCGCAGGGAATTTTCTTTTCCGGAAGTTTCTGCGCGATTTTCTGGCTCAAGAAACGCGGCCTCATGCCCGGCCTGACCTTCAGCAACGAGATGATCAGTCGCGACGAGGGGTTGCACTGCGACTTCGCGTGCAAGCTGTTCCACTCCCTGGAGAACAAGCCGAGCCGGGAGACCGTGAAGGCGATCATTAGGGAGGCGGTAGAGGTGGAGAAGAGCTTCATTTGTGGGGTGAGAGAGGGGAACTCGCCTGATTGGTTCAGGATGGAAACCCATTTGTAGCGTATTTTTTCAGGACGGGGATAGGGTGTGGTATATATGATGTTGGGTGCGCTTGCGCGGCTTGTGTGTTGTGGGTGGCCTCGCTTTTGTTTGATCAGCTTATTCGTAGACGTCGTGTGATCGTGATGTATCATGTTTCGTTCTCGTGGTCTTTGGGAAGGCTGTAATAGAAGGCTCCACGACTGCTTTGGGTGAGCGCTGGCGTCTCTTGAATGTGCGTCGTGTCGTGTCGTGCCAGGTCCCTACCGTGCAAGCCTTTGTCGGCGTGAGCAGGCAGCCCTTGCACGCACGGCTCTGGTGGGAAAAATAAAGCTAAAAGTGCAGCACATAAAAGTGCCGATACTCGTGTGCCGACTGTTACGTAGCACACGTGTCCCCCGGTACCTATTGCCTACTCGTGTGAAGCTGTTCACGTTATACCTACTGACGACGATGATGTTGCTGACGTCTCCTGCGTTTGTATGTGTACCGTATCGTGTCGTGTCTTGTTGTGCCAGGCGTTACCGTGCAGCCTCATCGGCATGAACGCGGGCGTGATGGCGCAGTACATCGAGTTCGTTGCGGACCGAATGCTGGGATCGCTCGGCTACGATAAGGTGAGCTTAATTTCCGCCAGAGACATACCCCTCCTACGTTAATTGGCCCAGCTTCGACAAGATATATACGATGGTTGACAGTCCACACTATCAATAGCTTCTCATCACACCTTTAACCCATTCAGAACTGAAAAAAGGCATCCCACCCTAATTCCAAGTAGTTTGTCCCCAAGTTACGTGGGACCAGTTCTTGAGGGGTTACGCGGCCCGGCTCTAGACAAAATGGTTGATACGTCCGTGCTAACTCCTCATTACACCTTTTCATGCGGCCCATCTTTACGTTGACATAAATGGTTGATAGACCCACACGAACTCCTCATGTCGTCTTCGCAGCCCAGCTTTCGAAGAGATGGTTTGACAGTCAGTCCACACTAACTCTTGATTCCGTCCTCCTTCCGAGAAAATTCCCAGGCGGTCTGGGTTAATGTTAGGGGTAGGGTCAGGTGTGGGCACCAGTATGTTGCAACCATCTTTTGTTTTTTTGCTGTCTTCCGGGTTAGGGTCATTGTTGAAGGTTGAAGTTCCAGTATGTTGCAACATTTGTTTTTCGAAGCCGGGCCATGGTCTATAATAATTCGATCTTCCTGGTTAAGGTCAAGTATGAGTTTCCAGTATATTGCAGCCATTTTTTTTTGTAGGGGGGTGAGTTGGTTGACTCTTGAAGTCGCCAACTACTGTAGTTTTTTGCTTGGCTAGGTACCACAGTTATTAATAGTTGCGTGCCGCAATTTGCGGACTTTGGCGCCTTCGTATCCCTCTGTCGCGCTTGTGGCTCGGATTGTTTATGTGTATGTTTTGTGGACAACACAACAAAAAAAGTTGGTTACCTATGTAGTTGGTATACTTCGCCACACCCAACTAATCCAACTAATAACTTGCCGTACAGTCCAGCCATCTCTCACAGCCCTATTTTGTTTGTTATTTGCAGCTTCCCGGGTTTAGGGTCAGGGGTTGGGTTCGAGTGTATTGCAACCATCTGTGTCGAAGTTGGGCCTAGGTCTATATATTGCAGTCTTCCGTTTTTATTCCGTTTTGCTGCCCAGCTCAGCCCGCTTTGGCCGCCGAAGTTTACATTATGACCTGCACCGTTTTTTTTTGTTTTAGTTACCGCTTTCGTCGGCACGTCTTGGTCCGGAGTACTGTCAGGGGAGATGTGCCGATTAAGTTTTTTTTTTAATCCTCTGTGCCGCTTGCCCTTGCGTACGTGGGATGAGGGTCAAGGGAAAGAAGGGTCGATTTTCAAGACATGCATGAAATACTGTAGGGCCACTTTGATTGTCGCAAGCAGGTATCTCCTGCCCATTTTCGACGTCTTCACCTGCCCACTTTCTACCCCCCCCCCCTCAACAGCCCGGCCGTGCACGGCATGAGTACACCCCCCCCCTCCTACGGTCAAGCGATGTCTGCCTGGTCGGTGAAAACACAGGGTGCTCCGTCCCGGCACTGTAGGGATGCGAGGGTCTCTATGGCCGTACGACTACGGCCATACATGACATGCGGCTAATGAGTACACCACCTACCGCGCCACGGCCGCCTCGCCCCCGGCCCCCAGCCCTTTTGCCTCTGAAAGAACGTACAGTACATTATATCATCCTTCGCGCCATCGAAAAAAAAAAAAACTCCACGCCCTCCGTAGTAAGCTAGCCTATGCAGTCCCCATCTATCGACGCCCGGAACAATACCCAGCGCCTACTGTGTGCAGTAGCGCTGATAGGGATAAGCCAGGGTTCAGAGATACAGCGCTCGCGCAGCACCGTACATAGGTATAGCTCTACAAATAAGTTTACCGCACTTATCCTAGGATCAGAGGGGCAGGAAAAAAAACCTAGACTAAAAGAATGGCGTGTCTTCGCTAGTAAGTAGTAGCTGCCCTAAACCGCCGTGCAACGAAGACACCCCCCCCTCCCCTCTCTCCTATGCCCCCCCTCCCCTAGTTGGTGAAACCCACAACGTACTCCGCCCCGGCATTGGAGGGATGTGNCCAACAGCGAGCTCTTTGTGCACTCTTTCTTGACCCTGCCTGTTGTGCTATCTCAGCATGAAACCGTTATCCCTACCCGACGAAGTTATCAGCACCCCACTGCCCGTTCGCTTGGTTCTCCATTCTTCGAGTAAAGAGATACCAAGTTCTGTGGTCCTGAAAAATGCCGACTGTTGCCTCCCCGCCTCATGTTGCTTCTTGTTTGGACCGCTACCTGTTTTTGTCCAGGTGTACGAGACGCAAAACCCATTCGATTGGATGGACCTCATCAGCTTGCAGGGCAAGACAAATTTCTTCGAGAAGCGGGTGGGGGAGTACCAGAAAGCAGGCATTATGGGAGGGGGCTCGGCCCCGGGAGAGGACCGCCGGAGTTTCCGATTGGACGCCGAGTTCTAGGGGCGATGACGCCTCGGCGCGTGCAAACCCGGCGATTTGGCGTGTAGCTTGATGGCATGGCATGGCAGCGTAGTTTCGTTTCAACAGCAGTATTAGGGTTAGTTTTTTGTTTTTTTTTGTGTTATTGAAAGAGCCTCTCTTTTCTCCTTGGGAAAACCAAGAAAAAAGGTGCTCGCGCTTAGTACTCGCGCGCCTCATGATTGTTTGTTTTTGGGCGAGTGGCTAATTATTGTTGCGTAGGTTCGCGTTAAGGCGCTTGGCTTGGAAACACGTGGAAGGTAGTTGGGATGCCTCCCCCCCCCCCCCTTGCGCTTTGGTGAGTTTATTGGAAAATGTGTTTCAGAGGTAGGGTCCTCTGCGCGCGCCGGCAGAAGTGGCGCTGTGAAGCTTTTTAACTCACGTAGGACTGCACTACCGGTCTGGTGAGATATTACTTGGAATCAGAGTCAGATACGTGTTTCGGTACAGTGCGGCACTAAAAGGGGCTAATGGAGCCTTCAGTCGACCTCCTTGACTTGAGGTTTTGATGCCTAAAAATGTCTCTTGGCATGTATTCCCGTCTTGATTTCCACCTTAATTGGAAAAACACCCACCGGCATGTCTCGGGCGGGGCGTGTCGTGTTTAGGTCCGTCGTTCGTTCGATCTTTTTTTGTTTTGTTTTGTTTTTCGTTTTTTTTGTTTCGTTAAGAGCTAATAGGTGCGGCGGCATGCCTTTATTAGCAATGCTGTGGAACGCCCGAAAAAGCAACGGGCCGGCGCAGTCTCCACCAACAATTTGTGCGCGTGCGTTACTTTTTTAGTCGTATGTCTTCGTGGTGCGCCTGCTGTTGTTGTTGTGCTTAGTTTGCTCGGTTCTTGAGCCGCCTTGTCTGGCTTCCTCTTATTGGGAGTGATAACAGAGTTTAATTTATTGGGTGGGGGCAAGCTTGATGGGTCCAAGATGTTAGGTCCTATTTATTGTGAACCGCCGTAATGCAAGAAATAGTAAAATATACCAGGTATATCTTAGTCGATCGAGTCTTTACCTATTGTAGACCTGAAGAAACACATCACCTCGCTAGGGGTTTCTGTGTGTCCGTTTCGTAACCGAGTAGCAAGAGGTACCCATCTTTGGCAGCGCTACCGATCCTTGACAGTTTGGCGTTTGCCGTTTTACTTACGCCATACGTATGTAGTGCTTGAGCGTTTTTTTTTCTTGTCCACGTAGCGCGGGGCCAATACTCCTCAGAAGAACGGAATGTCTGAACGCGACGGTAGAGCCATCATGAATATGGTGCGTTGTGCTGCATACTAATCAACACCGGCATGCCCAAATTCCTGTGGGGAGAATTACCTACATCATCATCAATCGTTCTCCGCATCGGGCGCTTGGAGGAAAATCACCTTACTTACTGTTATAACGGCACATAAGTAAAATACCTCCCTCCTGATATCTAGCTGCACCACGACCACATCACGGTGTGTTCCACTTTGGACATTGGCCAGTTTGCAGAGGGTCTTTTCTCCCAGGACGCGTGCACTTTTGGGATGGATTTTTTTTTCTGATTGGTCGGGCTCACTTAATAACCCAAAACCGTCGACATTCCAGCATTTCGTTGCATTTTTTCATGGTATAGTTAGTTCATGGGACTGTCCATCTGGTACATACGAGTAGCACTTCCGTTTTCGTCCAAAATCAGTGTGCAGGCTACTGCAGGTATAGAGCTCCTCAAGTGACCACCCTCAGAAGAAGGCAAAAGCTTATTAACATGGTGCACCTCTACCGTACCATGCGTCCCAGCCGGGTTATTTCTCACGGTACACGCAGGCAGTACGTCCTATTTGGCTGCACGACGACCGTATACATACCACGGCTGGTGTGTTCCACTTTGAATATTGGCACTGTTGCAGAGGGTCTTTTGACCTACTAATAGGTGGGTTGTTTCGTCACGAAAAAGTTAGGCCCTATATACTACTATTGTAGGTGCGTTGTTTCGTCGCGGGAAAAGTTAGTACCTCTGGTATATCTCCTATTTAGCAGCACCACGCCTGTACAACGAACGGTGTTCCACTTTGTATGTTGGCATAGTTGCAGAGGATCTACTAAGTATCAGCACTTTCACGGTGTGATTCCTTTTATCAAAGCACTTGCATTATAAGAGAGCGTCACACCACGTGCTCGGTAATAGGGCTTGTTCGGCTCGGGTCTGTTCTCGTCTTTTTTTACGGATTGCCTTTTCAGCGTTTTTTTTTTTGTCAAGTTTTCCGACGCAGTAAGGGCCCGTTTTAACGAAGAAGAAAAAAAAATCAATTTGGAAAAAAAAAAAAATCAAATCCGCTTTTCATTGGTCAACACGCGCACCAGCACCAAATATTAGGATCTTGGGGGGTGCTGGTGCGTGTGTTGACCAATGAAAAGCGAATTTGAATTTTATTTTTCCCAAATTGAATTTATTTTATATTCGTTAATATGGGCCCTAAGACACAAAACCTACCTGATCTTTGGATGAATCTAGTAAATTGTAAAGTGCGCTTCCTGTGCAGGGCAGTAGCACACAAACACTAGTCGGTGGCTGGTTAAGCGGGTGCTGGATGGTGCTGCTCACACTGTTGATAGACGCGATGGGTGGCCGTCGGTCTGACGCATACTCCTACGGTAGAGGTGCACCATGTTTTAGCCTTCTGAGGGTGGTCACTTGAGGAGCTCCATTATACCGCACCCAAAAACTAAATTTGGAGGAAAATAGAAGTGCTACGATACCCGATAAACAATCCCATGGTATGGCCTAAGTATACACACGACACATATTGCAACCACAAAAGTGGCCTATAATATACAACGAAAAATGTTGCAATCACACAAGAATGAAATTCCGTCGATTTTTGGGGTAAGGAGCCCCGTCATTCAGAAAACGTTTCAACCAAAAAAAGGTATACCCTTATCTCTATCGCTTTGCACGTCGTCTTTTGTATCCCGCCAGCCCGATGGTGACACTTTCGAAACATTTTTTGTTTTTGTTACGTGAATCTAAAACTGCTACCAAGTACCGTAAATGCCCGCAACTCAGAATTGGCACCTTATGATGCAACTCCCGCAGGAGGCATGTTGTTTTGTTTATAAAGTTTCTGACGTCAGCTGGCAGCTTCCACAGCGCACACGCATCGTAAGCGACAACGACTGGCCACGATAACGATAGAACCCCTCCCTCGCCAGCCGTTACCTCTCTACCCAAAAACTAACGCGGTACTCTATCAATACGCTTGCAACAAAACATCCTGCCGGTATGTATGGTAGATCGTCGTGCTTGGCACGGAAACACGCCAGCAAACAAAAATTGAAACCCCGCACGCATACATTTACCGCCATTTTGGTCGTTTTGATGGAGCCAAAATACCCCAAAACTGACCAAAAATGCCGACGAACTATGTGATGGGGGGCTTTATATATAGTACCAAAATGCCGCACCCCCGCCAACGTCCCACCGGACATACACGTAAAACGTACGTGAGGTCACAAAACAAACGCAAAACACCTGCACTCGTAGTCTATAGGTACGAAATACGGCCGACAAAAAAAAAAAAAAAACTGGGGATAGATGGAGGTGAGCCGATGGGCAGCAAAATTCAAAATTCGAACGGACTGTTCATGTATATACTTCGTATTTAGTAAACCTGGTCCCAAAATGAATATAATGAGTGTTTTGCATCCGTCGACCAGTTGCCGAAGGAGCTCGAGAGTACTGCTGTGACTGCGATACGCACACGCAGAGGCCCAACAATATAAAAGTACTCGTATGAAGTACTCGTCGTATGAACGTGAATCGCCATCACGCACTCGAGGGCGTGATGGCACAAGACGAACCAGACACTGATTGGAAAAAGTTGGGATCTTTCCGGCCAATTTCGTACTAAAAAACTTGAAAAAAAACTTCCCCCCAAACAGTGTCAAGAGACCTAAATAACTACCTGGTACAAAATAGTCAGGAAAGGATCCAATACTCAAGATATCACACCAAGATCCAAGATCTAACACCCGAGATCCAAGATCCAACATGTCCGTTTTTTTGCTCACGGCGGCCTCCTCTCAACGCGATCAAGGGTTTTCATCTTCAGCGCGATAAAACAAAAAAAAACAAAAAAAAAAAAACTCCGTTTTCTTCCTGGCGACTCGGGATCAGAGCGTTCGTTTACGAGATTCATCTTTTTTAACGTACAAAAAATCGGGCAACCGAACAAGGATCTCGCAAGAGACGCCCCTGGTCCCTGGCCTCCTACAGTTGGTTGTGCGTTGTAAAATAGCAATAATATTGAACATTGCCCTCAGATAACAAGAGTGGCCCAACCGCTCCACCAGTTTTTTTCTTCTCTTTTGCTCAAAACTCCGGCGGATGGATGGATGGATAGAAAACAAAGCTTTTCAAGGTCACCACACTTCCACATCCTTGTATCAAATATGTGTTAAAAGGGTTTCAACGTAACTCGGCCGTAGTCTGCTTAAGGAACAAACCTTCCCGGTCCTTAAAATGTGAGCCATTTTTGTGTTTAATCATTCCCACCCGCAGCGGAGCGCAAGCGCGAGAGGCTCTGCAGTCTACTACTGGACAGCCCCATCGCCCGTTCGCAATTTAAAAAAAAACGAGACCCGCGTACGTACCACACCACACCACGCCGGCTATAGCCCCTTGTGGCACCAGACCGCACGGCTTACACCCCCTTTAGGAACTGCCGGTTAACCTCTTTGGAAAATGTACTCACGTTCCTGATACAAATCACTCGAAACCAGAAAGAAAAACCTTATTTTGCATTGAGAAAAAAGGATAACGTCGGGGGCACAAGCGCGCCGGCAAATCAGCCGCCGTAACGTCGACACCGGTTACTGTCCACACCGTCGCGTCAAAAAAAAAAACTACCACGAGTAGGCACAATCAATATCACAGACTCACTTCTCCAACGTTTCCTACGTAGTGAAAGCATTTACAGCTTGAATAGCAGCTCCATGAAGACAGCAGGTGGCGACCAAAAATAAATCGTCCACGAAACTTAAGATTCGAGGACAAGATTCAGATTTGAGGACGAGATTAAGATTAGAGGACAACATTAAGATTTGAGGAAAAGCTTAAGATTAGAGGACAAGCTTCAAGATCAGAGGTCGTCGTAGGTGTCTCTCGCCAGCAGTCCGTACTTGGGCCCCATGAGGGTCATCACTTCTCGCCACATCGGCACCGGCAGCCCCAGGCAGTGTTTCATTATCACCTGTGGGGCGTGCATGCGCGCGTACAGGCAAAGGTCACGCCAGGGGGGGGGTCAACCAAAAGCGTTACACGAGTATAGCTGCAAATGTCTACCGCAGCATGCCTGGAAGCCGTTAGCGATGGATAATTGAAGCACAGCCGCTATATAGCTTTGAAAGGTTGAGCCACGGCCGTAGACATTGAACACATTTACGCACAGGCGTTCGCATTGGGTGGTTGGAGCACAGCCTAGTTGGCATTGCCATGCCACAGCACGGATGCTAGCGCTACATAACTGAAGCATTGGACATCTGAAGCCCGGCCGGAAGCATTGAACAACTCGAGCATGGGAGTTAGCATTGAATAAATGAAGCACAACCGCTAGCATTGAATAGCCGAACCAAAGCTTAGGCAGCATTACGATGCTACAGCGCGTAAAGTACATGCATCGGACGTCATCGGCACGTCTTCCCCAAAACAAGCTAAAGCCGTTGAGTGGGGCCTACTTTCATCTTGAAATACGACCTATTCAATTCGTGCCCCTCCTAGGCCTAAGCTTCCGCACCGCCATCACCGCCGCGACGTAGGAACCCTTGAATAGACAGGGTAGCCCTGCTTCCTTGCGGACCCTAGATAAAGCGCTTCAGCGTTTGTCGCCGTTGCTGCCTATCTAGCCGCTAACATGTGATATGTACGACACGGTAGGCGTATTAATAGCCCTTTTTGATTGGCGGGGCTCTATATATAGCCGAGTAACTATACACCCAACATCGTTTTTTTTTCAACATTAATACCGTTCGTCGCATACCACTTTGTCCCGAAATATAAGCACCGTTTTTACTGAATAATAGTGTGTAAAATGTGCTTATATTTCGGGACAGAGTGGTACCGAACACCATGGGATTGCTCATCGGGCTGCCCTTTCATTTTTCTCGAATCCTGGCTTTGCTAGTATTACTACGAGATGCCTTACTAATAGTAATAATGACTTACTAATGGCACTAAGTATTAATGACTTACTACGAGTAATAGTACTATTAATAATGACTTACTAATAGTACGAATTACTTTATAATACAACTAATGGCTTATTAATAGTACTGTAATAACTTACTACAGTAACTCGTAGCACGAATGACTTATTAATAGCACTAATGATTATATGCCTGGCATTTAATATATATAGTGCAAGGGCGCCGCTGAGCACACGATTTCTGGAATGAAATCTTCTAAGCGAGCGTCCTACAAAAAATGAGCCTCGGTTTCTAATCGGGGTGTTTCTTATTTCTTGCTGCTCGTGTATACAGTATACACTGTACATAAGAGAGGACGACTCACGTTGGTCGACGTTGCTGCCGGAAACCACACCCCCCTTTCGATCTCCGCCTCAAGCTGCCCGGGCGCCCAGCCGCACAGATGCAAGAAAAATCGGAAGTCGTCGACCTTAGCCCTGCCGTCGGCAACCATGTGGTCGGCGTCATCGACCGCTCCACTTATGTACACCTTAGGGTCACGTAAAAAAAACAAACCGTGAAAAACGGTTACATGTCGCCATCGAAAAAAGGTGCGAAAATGGTTACGTATCGAAAAACGGTGCGACTACTGTACGTACGTCGATCGAAAAACAGCGAATACCTACATGGCTTTCGCGTTAAAAAAATAGTTCAAAGCAGTTGTATACCGCGATCGAAAAACGGTACGGCTGCCAGTTGAGTTGGTGGTGTTATTTGGACCGCTGCAGGAAAGACGGCCAGCCAGCCTTGCAAAGACGACCAGTACACAAACAAAAACGAGACCTACAGCATATCTGTCTAATATCAAAATGCCCCGTACATTTCCGGACAAAGTGGTACGCTGATAACACATACCGCGCACGATGTATCGGGACATCTGTTGCGAAGAGACTAGGGAACCCGTCAGATTCACAGAAGGCGCATTTCTGAGCACCAAAGCAAAGTTGGATGCGTCGCCTGCAACCCGAAGGAAAAGTCGGGCTAGACGCACAACGACCATTTTTACCACTTCAGCCCGTCTGTCCGCCGAGTCAACCATTTCTCGGCATCCACGGGCCCAAAGATAAAGACAAAGGCTAGCCCCACCCACTGCACTATAGTACCTCACAGAACCCGGTAGGTCACCGATTTCCGCTGGATCTATACAGTTCCAGGGAAGATAGGTCCCTGATCTGTATGAGATGTATGATCTACTGTAGTTCACGTTGCCGTGTGGGAGCCATATACTCTGCATGATCTAAGACATGTTTCCTGGGTTGGATCTGTACTAAACAGATCCTGCACAGCATGTCACAACGGCAGGCTAGGTTTTTGATGATATATACGATATATCTGTAGATGGTCTGTCTGTGGATGATCGATGATCTATCTATCTGTAGATAATCTATCTGTGGATTATCTATCTGTAGAAAATTTACTATCTGTAGATAATATATTATATGTAGATGATCTATCTGTAGACGATATATCTGTAGATGATCTACCTGATCTGTAGATGATCTACCTGATCTGTAGATGATCTACCTGATCTGGAAATGATCTACCTGATCTGTAGATGATCTACCTGTCCGAGGTGTGCACACCTATCCCAGGTTCAAAGCAGCAGGCTACCCCCACGTCGCACACGAACCACGAAGAGACAACACAGCAGACACAACGGCGACCGCATCCACCACCAAATAGCAACCCCTCTCCTAATGTCAATACCGACAGCTACCGCGGACAACTCCTTCAGATTTTAAAAAGGCGCGACAACTATGTAGGCGCCAGCGAACCGTTGCTGCTTCGAGAGAGGCCTTAGAGGCCTTCCGTGACTTACCCCTGGGACGATCTCCATCGATCCGGCTAGCTTGTCCGGGCCGTACGGATGCAATATCTGCACGTTTCCCTCCCCTGCGGTGATAATATCAGTATGCGCAACAAGCGCAAGAGGCGTGTGTATTGGGGGGGGAAATGGTCAGCAGTTGACTGGTTGGTTCCAATCGGAAAAGGGGGGTGGCGCAAGCCGCGTGGTGCGATAGGAAGAGGCTGGAAAAACTTGAGACCATTGCAGAATCGATCGCCCAAGATTTGGAAGCCTCCTCTAAACAATGTTCGCCTGAGCGCTGAAAATAATGCAAAACAATAACAGGACGAAAATGCAAGGACTGTTTGGTTTTCTTATGTATACCCCAAGAGTGGTATATTTTACATTCAACTTAAGTGTGGCATATTTTATGCCCTACATTACCGCCCTCTCGCCTACAGACCAACCGGCAAAAAGTCAGCAGCACAAAAAAAATATCGCGGGGAACAAGAGAAAGCAAATCGATTTGTCCTCGCAGGCCCCCGACCAGATAAAAAACAATACATGCGGCATGGTTTGAGGTCCAGTGAAACGAAAAATCAAACCCGCCCCCCAAACAAAGCCACCAAGCCACCAAGCCACCGACCAAACTAATCTAGTGCGACAAAAAAATAACGATCCAAAAGATGGTTCCATCATAGCGCCGATAGCAAATACAATAGCAATAAAAAGTCACTACCAGTGTACCAGCTATCGTATACTTCAAAGTATATCAACACGTACGTGTGATCTTAAAACCAAAAAAAAATGTGTTGGATCCTGGCCCAGAGTGAACGTTGCACTATAAGAGTTGAATGGTTCGAAGTATAATCTACAAGCAGATCGTTCCTACAAGCAGAGCGTTCCTACAACAGTACGTACATATACAGCAGTAGTATCGCGTTCGAAGTACACCATTAATACAAGCGGGCCGTTACTACAGCAGTACGTACAGACAGCAGGCAGTATCGCTTACCGACGTCTCCTCCTAGATAAAGAGGCGTCCCTCTGAAGTGCGGAAGCGCGTCGTCCTCCAACAGGTCTCCCAGACACACTGACGTCGGCCGGTTCAGGATGAAGCCCGCCGACCCGTTTTCGTCGTGGCTTGCCAGGAAGATCACCGCCTACGTAAAACCCGACAGAAAGTTGGGGGGGGGGGAAAGTTGACAAAATTCTAGCAGTCTGGTCGTTACAAGATAAGGGACGTTTAGATGGTAACATAATATCGAAAATACACCTTATGTTTCTGGTCAGAGTAATGCACAGTATACGATTCAGCACTCATAAACAAACCTTTTACTTATACCGCAAACATTATCCCACACTACATGTTGTTGTTGTTGTTGTTGTCTTCACATTAAAAACCGTGCCGGTCTCTATCCAGTACCTCCATCTGTCCGTACTAATCCAACACTTGACACGGTCGATTCCCGTGGTCACAGGCTAACTTACCCAAAAAAGGTATACTGAAATAAACGTGGAACCCGAAGGGTCCGCAAAGCGATCAAAGCCAGTCAAAAACAGATAGTCTGGAGCCCTCCGCTCCCCTCTACACGCTATGTGAAGGTAAAAATAAAAATGGAAAAGTCAACATCACCAATCGGGGGTACACGCCCCCTGATTCTATCTTGGTGCCCCTATAATGCCGGGGTGTTCCGTGCCGGGTTCACACCGGTCAGGCAAACAAATCGAGTCCTCCACCCCGATTATAAACGCAGACATGATACGGGGGAAGGGAACTATGGTCCCGTGTGACTGATGTACCCCCGGCCTGCGAGCAGTGTAACTGCAAAAGGTCAAAAGCAACGAAGGGAAAAGGACGAAGACAAAGACAAAGAGACAAGTCAAAAGTACAAGCAAACACTCACACAGACAAGACCGCAGAGACAACACATTGACACGTCATCCCGAGGGGGTGGTGCAATGGTGCGGCGGTGGGGGGGTGGGGGAAAAATAACAAAACAAACAAACAAACAAACAGTCCAGGACAGTCAATACAACAGCAAAATTGTTCTTCTGAAAACATGATAGGTGCAGTTGTGAAAAAACTATTATGACCCCTTATACGCAATCCTTTTACTACTGGAAGTAGTATACTACACTAAATACAAGTATTTTGTCCCCAAAACGTGGGTGCGGTTGCACGCTCGTTGTGATTAGACTCATATTTAAAGTAGGTGTCTGGACAGCAGTGCATGAGCAAAAAAGTGTTCAAGTTTTTGTTTTTTTACCCGTCTGCCGAAGGATTTAAGAAAAAAAATGAAAAAAAAAGATACGACAAAGCGAGGGTAAGACGCATTGAACTGTGTTAACGGCCATTTCTATGCGAACGCGTACATCAGACAACCTTGCACGAATGATGCATAGCACTGCTGTGTACTACTCGTAGCGCACACGAGATGCTCAGTAGCAGCTCAGCAAGGGCTTGAAGAGAGTTGAAAGTTCCGACCGAGGGATATGTGTCGATGGGTCTATAAATATGATACAGCAGTGGGTACCCCGAGCTAAGAGCGCCCAAGTTAAGAGCATTCTAGAGCTAAGAGCTGTCAAAACGGCTCGTCCCACCTCCTATACTAAAGCTATGTATTGCCCACTACAGAAAATAAGAGAAATATGCAGTTAAGAGCGCCTGTTTCGGCTTGTCACGGGGCGCTCTAAAATCGGGGTACCCTCTGTACTGTGATACGTACTGCTGTACCTGGCGGCAAGCCCCTGCTTAATGCATCATGCCTGCAACATGTATAGGTGTCAAGCGTGCAGAGGACTGAGCCACAACAACTCCACTCGTAAACGCGGTAGGTAGGAACTCGTATGGCCAGTTAACCCGTTGGTCTTGGTAAAACGGCGGCGTTAAGATCCTGGCACCTCAAACACTCTTATTACTCGTACTTTAGAGTTGCCGATGAATGAAGTACCAGGCGTGTGTTAGAGATGCCTAAACAAATCTTATTAGTATTATTTTAGTATAGAGTGGGGCGGTGAACCCGTCAGGATGCACGGGGCTACCCCATGCGACAGACAGTAGATTGCTGACCCGGCCCAGGTATCTGTTACCAGGTAGTAAATAGCACTACGAGTACGTATGCATATTTACTTCAGTATACGAATATCAGATGTTCATGAAATTAGCATGTGCCCTTAGGACACTCTTTCGGAGCGATCTCTTCGGCGCGCATAAGCCGCTTCTTAGTTTCAAATGGCGCCCGATCATATCCTCCACCCTCCCCTCTCAGAGGAGTCACCGAACCCACTGTAACACTGCGATACGTACAATAACAGCGACTGGGAAAATATGGCGGAGTTTTTTTTTCACGTCGGCAGTCGACAGGATCACCTCATGACAGGGTGAAGTCACTCACATCAACAACAGAGGATCGGTACCCAATACCATCAAATAAACACGCCTCATCGCCTTAGGTATTAGGTGTCGACGTTAAACCTCACTGCCTTAGGCACCGACGTTAATCCTCATTACCTTAGGCGCCGACGATAAGAAACCTGGCCCAAGACTTTTAGGTGTTCGGAAGCAAGAAATGCACCGCCACTCCCGCCAAAGAGAACACTTTTTTCCAACTGTACTCGTGAGTTTTACCAGCTTTTAGACTGTATCTCCTGCGAAGGGTGTACATCATTCACACGTAGGATAGATCGCGATCTACGAGTACAGCAGTAGTAGATCATCTACATCCTAACCCGCCGTTATGATTTGCTGTGCAGGATCTGTGTAACACAGACCCAATGCAAGAAACATGTCATAGATAATGCAGCTCCCAACCGGCAACAGAGCTAGATCATACAGATCATACAGATCAGAAACATATCCTCCCTGAAAAATCTAGATCATCAAGTGGGAACGATCTACACGATCTATCCGATCTGTAGAATCAGTATATACGAGTATCAGTATGCAACCGTGAAAAAACGCCCAGCTACAGCTAGTAGTAGACTACCTGGTATAAACCGGCACCAGGTATATTCTATGCACGTCAAATAGGGTATGCGGAATGCGGTAGGCCGCCTATTTGCCAGTAGGAAGTTCGATTCGTCTCTGACCTCTGACCTGCAGCGCTCACAGACTCAGCGAGGATAACTACCGTGAAGCGATTAAGGCTGCGTATGATACAGAGGTGCGATCGTCTCCAAAACTTAAAAATTGAACATAACGGAGAGGGTGCCGCCAAACTTAAAAATTGAACATAACGGCAGTCGTACCAGTGTTCAGCTCTCAACGAGATCTTTCCAAAAACAACCTGTTCGGCATTGGCAACTGGCAACAACCTTACCTTCCCCGCTATATATGGAAGAGCCGAGCGCTGCAAAACGATCGCACCCCTCATGACAAAACCAAAGCGTCTCACGTACCAGTATATACGGCATCTCTCATCACAGGCCTGGTGCATGATCAACGTCCGTCAACATCATACTCCTGTTACTCCAAGTACAAGCCATAGAGCATACCAGTAAGTACTGCTGCTGTAGTGACTGTTACCCTGACTGCTGTTGATGTATCCTGCATCCTGCACACACAAACGCATTCCCCACAGAAGGTATGATACGGACATTGTACCATGTAAAGCAAGCAGTTTAACTGACCTCATTAAAATACGTCTGGGTCAGGCTAAACGCGCTAGACTTGGCGACGATCAGGCAGCCCTTCTCCGGGGTGTTCAGCTCGTGCGCCCAGGCGTCCTGCCCTCCCAGCTGCGCCACGTTGACGTTCCTCTTGAGCTGCTCCCTCCACTTCTCGTCCGAACCCGCTCTGAGCTTTGCTCGAAACAGCCGGAAATCCTTGTTGTCGCCGGAGGGCAAATACACCGTCTCTCCGTCATCCTCCTCCTCCTCCTGCGGTGCATCCCCCGGCACCGCTTCCTCCTTCTCCTCTGCTCTTACAGCTGCACCTTCTGTCGCCCCCACAGCAGCAGCGGCAGGAGCAGTTGCATCTCCACCCTCGTCAGAAGCATCGCCTGTTGGTTCAACAACATCAACTTCGCCAGACGAAGCGCTCGGAAGCTTGCCGTGGGCCTCGTCGCGACTGCCGGCTACTGCATCCTCCTGCTGGATCGAAATCTCCTCCTCGGCCCCGCCGTCAGCAGATTCCGCGCTCTCGCTCGAGTCTGCACCGCCCGTGGACATGGGCATCACGCGTGGCGCGCGAGAGAGGTGTCGGCGCCGTGTGATCCCGCGTCTGGCTTGGACGGGGGAGCAAGCGTAGAATCGGGTGTGCGAGTCAGCATCATGCTGATTTTTTCGTGACGTGGATTGACGAAGGCATCCTGATAAAATGGTCTGCTGCCCCAAGAAAGCACCGGCATCGCGGCAACTCAGGAGAAGGATGGCGGGGAGCGAAGCGGCCTTCATGGTGCCGCCGGATGTGCTGTCCGTGCTCAGTGCACAACGGAGGAAAGATGTGCACAACAAAGTCGGTGAAAAATCGGTATCACGGGGTTTCCAACTCGAATGAGGCATGTGGGGAACGGGGCCGGATGAGCGAAATACCCCGCCGAGTTTTTCTTTTGCTCGTACGTGGTAAGTTGTGCGGTGCATTGTTGTGTCGGTGGTCGGGGCGCGGTACAACAGCAACTGCTTGCTGTTGTCAGCTTCCAAAATGAGACACGTAATGCAGCCAGCGGGTCTATCTATAATCCTCTCCAACGTACGATGGAACGAAGCACTTGAGTGAACGCTGCAGACCTGAGAACAAACGATAAATAAACGACAGACATAAATACCATGCGGCTTTTACCGTACACGCGTGCACGCCCACCCCCCCCCCCCCCGCTCGGACGACTATTTTTAAGCTGTTTTTTTCGACGACGAGGATGACGTATACGCCGAGCAATGTGCTGATGGAAATATCTTGCGCTTGCTTCACGGCTCACGGCACACCATCATCATCAAGCATACAATTACTGATGTGCGTAGTACAAGGTATACCACCAGTAGGTGTCATACGTTCTGTTGTATGTATATTATGCGCATCATCAACAACATCGTATTATTATAGAGGTCACGACGAGCTCACCCGCGGGAAAAATTGCGCAGAAGAGCTACGTATCTCCCGAACGAAGCTCACCCCCGGCAAACATGTGTGGAAGAGCTATTTCCTACACAGCCCGTACCCCGGTAAACATGTACGGTACATACCTACGAGGTATGTTATACTGGTACAGCAGTTCTGTGGCTCATCATCATATCATCATACAACAAGTACTACTCGTAGCTCTTCGTAGCCCACACGTGGGAAACATGCGCAGAAGAGTTCATTTACAGTAGTCGTACAGTAGTATGCCCCACCTCCCTCAAAACATGTGCAGAAGAAGCTATGCGAGCAGCATGACGATATGTTTATTACTGTTGTTCCACGCTCTAGGTCGTTATAACTGGGTTCCAAAACAGGCCGTCGTACTCGTACTCATGTAGTATTGTATGCTGGGTTTTTTGGCTGGATCCGTTTGTTTTTTTCGGTGACATACCAACGGGATAGCTCATACATCCCCGAATAAAAAACGCCCCAGGTTTCCTGCCATACATTCTTGTTCTGCATCTGCACGTCGCACCCGAGCAAGTCAGCTAGCAAGGGGGTATCAAGGCTCAGAGAGACGACGGGAGGCGAAGAGAGTACACTCGCGGCAAGCAGTGCGGTGGTCGTCTTTGCTGGTCCGCCCGCGGCTTCTGCGATAAATTGGCGTTCACACCCGCCGGACACGGCTGTGATCGTGTGGCGAGTTTTCACCACTGCTGTGTAACTCCGCCGAAAGACTATAACAATGTTGCGCGGGACGGCTGTGGACGCTTGCCCGATGGGGAGCCCTGGTCGCCAGGGCAACGGCGGCGTCAGCGGTGGTCTACAACAGGTAGTTGTCGGACTGGCGTATATAGTCGCGTGTGGCGATTGGGGGTTTGCCTAAACCTCGACAGCGCGTGCATGGAAAACTACAGCACCTACCTGCTTGCTGTGCTTGTCGGTTCGGTTGTTGTCGTACAGACGGGTATCATACTCGGTAGAGGAGCAAACAGGCTATGATACCATACTTTGTGTGTCGGGAGCAGGTTGGGTGACTTGTTTGGCCGCTGCACAGGTCGTCGCGGTGGAAGCGCACCCCCGCGCTTAGACCCCTTGTTTGCGGGAATCACGACTCCCGCACCTCACAGCTGGTTTGAGTTTGGAGATCGTTTTCAACCATACAACCATTGAAGAATAGTACGAAATCGAAAAACGAAACGTACGTAGCCGCGAGGGGTATCCGAACGCCGCAGCATCCAGCGTCCACAACAAAACAGGGCCAACATCTATAGCAGCGTGAGCCGACAGCGGAACGCGTTGCGCGGTGTTGCCCGAGCCGGATCCCGCCGGGAAGAGATTTTCTGTAGCGCATGGTGTCATGTCGGCCCCGGCGTTGCCGCAATGGCAGCCTCTCTCACTACAGTAGACCCACCTCCTGCTTTTTTTCTTTTTTCTTTTCCCTCAAAACATACCAGGTACAGTACTGTAGTACAGATCGGTTCGACCTCACATGAAAAAACACCGGAACGTTCGAGTTTTGCTGCTGGCACCTGTATTTCCCATGGTTTATTACAGCAGCCGTATCATACCATATACGCAAACGAATCGAACGCCTCACAATATACTGACCCTACTTACCAGGTATCGGTATGATACAGAGGTATTCAAGTGCAGCACTGTAGATAATCGCCAATCACAGCGCTGCTGCGTCGCCACCGGAGGTCTCGCGAGCGTACGCAAAAAAATCCGAGCGTGCGTGCGTGTGTAAATTATTTCGTCCTCTGTGCTGCGTCGCCTGGGGTCACTAGAGTAGTACGAGTAGCGTACCCTCACAGAGAATCCGAGGGCTACGAGTATGTGTGATGTGTTTTCTACCAGGAACAACAAGTTGTTTAAAATTGAGCGCTTGCTAGACGCGAATCGCCCGTCGTCATCGGGCCACCCGCTTCCCGTTTCTTCCCCTCTGTTGTCAGGCTGCACCAATTGCCCTCGTCGCCAACTCGCCGCCAAGGGCGACCGCCGCGATCCGCGAAATAATCGAAACCAAGGTTGCCGCTTACCGCCAACGAGCGGAGAACGCGGAGAGGGACCGGCAGTTGGTTATCGTGAGTCACCGTTTGCAATAGGTGGTACCAGGTACCTGGAACCTGGTATTGTTTTTAGGATGCACTTGGGGCTGCTGCTGTCGCTGCTGATACCGCTTCTGGTGCTGCCGCCGCTGCCACCGCGGCTGAAATGCATATGTTTTTACCAGTTTTCCTGGTGGTATAACGGCGTTTTCTGAGACGCGTGCCACGACAGAGGCAGCAATTTTTAGCTGAAGCGTTTTCTGACTGATGGTATAATGACAATGGCGGGGGGGCTCCTTACCCCCAAATCGTCGGAATTTCATTCTTGTGTTGCAATATTTTTCGTGTGTACTTCGGCTATGGGATTTTTTTGATCGGGTAGACCTTTTTCCCCCCCTCCGAAAACAGTTTTTGGGTAACTTACTCAAAACATAGAGCTCCTATGCTGTAATCAAGATAATCAGCTGAGGAGCCTAAGCAAATTTCAGGTGCAACTCTACCGTAACGCGCGTCGTGACGCATAGTTCAAGAAGAAAGTGCAGCGGCAAATAACCCGCGCTGGTTTGCCCAAGGCTGCGATGAAACGGACACAGTGCATTCTACGCACCTACGCTTCATGTGTTTAGCGTGATGTTTTATTCCCAGCCCGCGGTTCTCAGGGCGAAAACATAGCATTGCATCATACTCGTAGGAACACACACTGGCACCCCACCAAACCAAACGATAAGGCCTTGCACCTCCCTGTGCCGCGGTGCGTCCATATATCAACCCTTTCATTTTAGGACCAAAAGGCACAACTTCAACTGGCGTTTGACAAGCTGGGGAATGAGCTGGCGGAGAAGGCAAACCTCCTCGTCTCTGCGAAGGTTAGATTTTTTTACTTTTTGTTTTCCTGCGCGGCAAGCTACACCGGGCAGTCCGTGCGTGGCGTGTGGTTACGTGGCGTCGCTGTGACTTTCGTTTTTTTGCTGTGCGTACCGGTTCGCCAGCCAGGAAAAAGAATGTGCAACGAGGGTAACTTGAGCACGATACTGTGCCAGGAGTAACAATCACTGCGGCCAGTGCACATATTGCGTGTTATTGGATGCGTTGGATTACTATAGCTATGCACATTTTCGTTGTTTGGTTTCGCTTTCTAAACCTCATGCAGGGGACTCATACCCCAGCAGCAAGACTACCCAAAACTTTCCCGCCATGATACCTTGATGCTCGGGTCTGCTGTCATTCTTGGTGTAGCTCGTTTGTGAGTCTCTGTGGTACACTCAGACCCCGATCTCTGTCGCCCTGCTTCGCCGTCTCCTCGAGCTAGGAAATAAACGAAGGGATGAAGCGCCGAGTTCAAGCTCTGCAGAATGCGTCGGACGAGCACGCCTGGGCTGACGAGGTGTGCGAGACGGCTGGCTGTCCAGATATCCTGCGCTTTGCAGCTTGATGCTCACTGCGTGGTGTTGTATTATAACCTTCGGTGGGCGTCGACATAGCGCACCCCTGGTTACTGCTACTTGTATCACGGCGGCACCAACGCATGCACGGCCGTTCCTTCGTAGACTCAGAGGGAAACACTGCTGGGAGTCGATTGTTCTCCTTGCCGAAACGTATAACTGGCACGCCATCCAGGTTAAGAGTAGTGTGTTCCCGACGCGCGCCCCCTTTCCCCTCCACAGCCGGTTAGGGGCAAGAAAGCTCTGGACGTTCTCTGTCCGGGCGGGATTGGCGCGGAGCCTCTGAGGGCAATGGGAATCATGGCTCGGTGGTCTCCTGGCATCCTACGAGCCCTGTTTATGGCAAATAAGGAAGACCTTTGCGCGTGTAGACGGGAAATGGCCGCGAACGCGCTCAAGGACCCCAAGCAACGCTTCGAGGACGTCAACGTTCTAGGCGTAGGAGGGTATGGCGTCGTTCGCCGCGGGCGGTGTAAGAAGACGCGCAAACATTACGCAATCAAAATGACAAAAAAGGTGAGCTTGAGATGACAGAAATGGAGGATGATTCTGTATCCGGCGTCATTTTGTATTCGCTACGTAAGGGTTAGTGCGCAAACGACAGATCGTCGTGCAAATGAAAAAACGTGAACAAAAACAACAACGTAGTATTTTGTGGTCTACCACTAGAGTGTGATTCACCCCGTACGTCTATATGATAGCACGGATACCAGCATAACTTGCTCGTTCGCGAGCCTGCTGCCTCAGCGGCGGTAAAGCACGTGCCGTGGTCACGAAGAGTGATGCTACTGCTGATCTTACTGCTGTGGACAGCTCGCGACTCTCTATTTTTGCCGTCGCTTACTTGCACGATCGTTTCAGCCTTGCCGACGTCACGAGATTCCTTCCCCTCCACTCTTGTACCAGGGGAGAGAGGAGAAGTCTCTGGTACGGGAGATGGCTGCATACGCGATGTGAGTCCCCCCCTCCTACGTCACGCCACGCGATCAGCGTACCCTATGCGATTTTCTTTGCAGTAGGTAGCGGCACGCGTCGGCAGCGGTTGCGGCTGAAGCAACGTTATACATGAACCACGTACTGGTAGCTTAGGTGCCACTACTCGCGTTTTTCTGTGTTCTACGTCGGAACGTCGGACGCTGAAGTTCAGACGCTCGCACGGCCGAAGTAGCTCTCGTTCCACCCCCGTCCACCCCGTGCCTCCCTCGTCTCAGATTGAAAAATCACAAAAACATCATTGAGGTCGAGGCTCTTAGCGATATCGCCGGCTCAGAAGGAATTGTGATGGAGCTCGCCCTGTGCGACCTCTTCCAGGCCTCTGTGGGACAAAGTGAAACGCGGTTCACTCTTTCGCAGCTTATTGGGTGAGCATATCGCACTTCAAACGTTGCACGTGCACGCGGTGTTTTTCGTTCGCAATACTGGTGGCTCGGTTTGCTGCTAGTAGTGTTGAAGAACAAAATGGCTGATCGACTCGTTTCGCCAAAATGGCTGATCGACTCGTTTCGCCAGCTCGGGGTCGTTCTCGAACGCCTCGCCGCTTGGCGCCGGCGTTACCTGCGATACGTTTTCGTTTCAGGCCTCCGATTCCGGTGATCGAACAAAACAAACTTCAAGACTGCAGTGACCTGCGTTCTTGTCTGTACGATATCGTATACTAGGGGCACGAACGAGGACATTGCTGGGGACAGTGTTTCCGCGTCGTACGCACGTAGAGCCGACTGCTTCGGTTACCGTCCAATAACCACTATTATACTATTGTAGGCGCAGTAAGAAACACCACCTGCGCAGTCGGGATTGATTTCGAGCGGTCTCTCCCAAGTCTATACCCTTGCCGAGCATGCACACGTTTCGGGGGTACATACTGTCTGCAAATTTGAAACATGGCGCCCACCCGTGTACACGTTCCAGTGGTTGGGCGTTTCGTACCCTTTGAAACATGAAGCCCTCTTTTTTGTGCCTGCTTTGTTTTGCTTGACGCTGTGCTGCGTGTGATCAGCTTTGAAGCCGATGCCACGGAAGGCCTTCAATACATGCATGGCGCAGACATCATACACTGCGACCACAAGTTGCAGAACGTCCTCATTTGCCGCTCCGGTGGCCCCATGGGCTTCGTGGGCAAACTCACAGACGCTGCAGTGTGGCACGGTGAGTCGGGACTCGGGAGTGAAAGCAGACTTTCAGGAAGAAAAAAAAAAACGCGCGAAATTCCCCGTGACTTCACCCTGTTTACTACAAGTATTGCACCCGTGTTTTGAGGACAATGTGTGAATACTTGAATCCCCAGTGGGATAACTTTTCGCTAAAAAACACACGGAAGGATGAGAGGTTTCTCCGGGTGGGAAGGCATTCCTTTTCGAGAGGTGACTTGTTGCGGTAGACTTATGCATGCTTCGGGGTTTTGATCTAACGGGGCTTTTGCTAACACAGCAGTTATTGTCGCGCGTGTTTTCCAGGTTATCGAAAAACATATGATCATTTGGCCAAAACGTTTCCATAGTCCGTGACGAATCCATATGTTTACTCTGTGAGTACTTTCGTGTATACCAGGTATATTTATCATCATTTTGGTGTTTTGTGTTTGTACCGGTACGTTGGCTGTTTGTTTTTGCAAGTTTTGCCCCCCTCCCCCCCTTTGTTGCAAGTTTTTCCCCCCTCCCCCCCCCCTCCCTTAACAAAGGGCGGTGCTTTCCCCCACAAGTTATGTATGTCTTTGGTAGCGGCCCTTACGATATTTGGCTCCGGTATGATCGAGCCACGGGTGTAAGAGAAATGTATGTAGACAAACCGAACAGTCAAAACGGCGGGAGTATGGCCATATGTACAAGTACACATGGCCATATGTACAAGTACACATCCACTAGCCTCGAGGGCGAGAAATCCGACGGTTAAGCCAACACCACGTCATCATTTCCCCCTGCCTGTCACGTGGTTCCGTCGCTTTGTTTTGTTCGAGAGGGCGTTGTTTTCTGTGTTCATGTTATTGCCTTAGTAAGCGAAAATTATTGGACAGCAGTCGTGTTAGTGGCTCATTGTCCGTTCAGATTCGTTGCGTTTTGACGTGTCTTCCATATCTACACACGTGTTGCTTCTCTACGCGCGTTGCCTCGAACTTTATTACTGCCGTACCGCAGCGATACTTTCAGCAGCGAAAACACGATAGTGGTACGAGTACGTACAGTCATGCACTTTTTTTTGCGCACCTGCACCATCACACCACGACACAGATAACCCTAACCTTTTGAGGGTACAAACAAAATGATATGCGGGTTTTGGATGCCCTCCGCAACCTGACAGCCTATCAAATGTAACTCGCAGCCTGACACCAAACCATACCACTCTTCTTGTCCTCTTGGGCCTAACACCACAGGCGTAGGCGAAATGAGAACCATCAAAACGGGCACCATAGGGTGGTGTCCACTCGAAAACGCTCATGTAGAAGTCGAAGCAGCGCCGGCGCAGGACACCTTCGCGGTTGGGGTGGACTTGTGTTTCATCTTGGGCCACCCCGACGTGATGGACGGAGTTGTCAACATGTTCTCGCATCCGGTAAGGGGCATGTCCGTGGCTGGTGGGGCGTCGGTAGGACTGTAACGGCGAGAACCGGGACGTGTACTGCAGCGAGAGGTAGTGTGATGCAGAGTACATACAGCTTGGTTGTGTGCCGTCTTAATAAACCGCCTGCTGCTATATGCGTACCTACGTGGCCGCCTCTACCATCGTAACGCCAGCCAGCCAGCCAGCACGTTCTTTGTGTTGCCCCCTCCGCCTCTCAGTTCACTTGTCCGTCCCAAACTATTTTCTTCGACGAACTGCAGAAGTTGATGACGGCCGACGAGACAGCCCGCCTCCAGGCCCTACGAGCTGAAGGGGGTGACCTCACCAAGCTAGAGGTGAGTCCGCGCCAGGGTCTACTCTTCTCGCTCGCCTAAATCGTTCTCGCGCACTCGGCCGAATCGCGCGCTTGGCCGAAGCGGGCAGGGTTGACTGATACTGCTTTATTTACTTGTTGAAGCTTGCACGTATAATTTTGCGTGTGGCGACGATCCTGAAACCGCATTTCGATTTATTGCTACGTTTCTGTCGTGTGTTACACACAGTGTGAGCGATAACATTATGTGCCGTAGCCCTTAGCTTAGTCGAGGGCGTGTTTCCGTGCGACTGTCATGCGCTAATCTACTACACGGTCCTGACACATGCTCGCGGCATGCCTCGTACCTTACATGATGTTTGGGGCGTGATAATGTGTATGCAGGTGGAGGTCGTCTTGCGTACCATGGCTGACGGAAGTTTGCCGCGCATATTCCTTCAGCCGAACAACCTGAACCCAGCCCTGCCCGCTACCGAATTGTTGAAGGTGAGCTTCTTCCGCACCCATTGGTGGTGGTGATTTGCGTTTGCGAGCGTACATAAGTACGCAATACATGCATGTGCTTGCGTACGCTATTTTGGTGCACTTTACACGCCGGTATCGTCCTATTACTTTCCTCATTGGTTGGCGATAGGCAATGTGTAGCATGACCTATAGAGTCGATCACTCATAAACAGCTGCGAAAAGCAAAACCTCCAGGGAAACTATTAAAATATTTGTATACGAGCAGCGTTATTGATATCGTCATGTTGGACATCCGACTACTACGTGTGGAAGAAACTTCGATCTCTCGTAAAGGGCTTTTAGCAAGCAGAAAACCCAACAAAGTAAAAAGGGCAGCGGCCAACAAAAGGTATACCTGGTCCGTTTGCGGCCAAAAACAGGTACATACTTGAAATCAAGTCAAAAACGCACTCCACGTGCCCTGCCATTGGTCCAAAACTCGTTGTACCTGTTTCTGCCTCTTTAAAACCCAGGTACACCTGATTTTGTCTACTCTCCTTGACTTTCACTTTTTTTGTCATTTTTAAGTCAATCAGAGGTCCTTCATAGTTCCACCCAATGCCCCCTATACAAATGCCGACGTACGCGGAGACCCCCTCCCCCCTTCGCACCTCGCACCACACGCCACTCGAGCGACACACATATCTGCCTGCACACCTCCGCCGAAATATTACGAGATATAGAAGGCTCCCCTTCGGGATTGTGTTTGACTTGGAATACCAGGGGTGTCGCAAGCTGAGAAGGGAGAATACAGCAGCAGGCGTTCGTTCCTCGTACTATCATAGCAGCTACGTATACGTAGCCACCAGGCGAGCACGAAGAACATGAAAAAACTCTTGAAAGCGACAGAAGAAAGAAAGGGGTAGCCACCGGGCAATTAACCTGGCAAGTAACACCGATCAGCCCAATCGAGTTTATAGCTAGTTCTACGTACATACGGATAAGAGCTACAGCAGTAGCACCATGGCCACCGACGGCAGTCCTGGAATCAAAGTGGTCTTGGTCTATCGTTCGACGCCGGAGCTTTGTGTGGCCGCCGCGAAGCGGTTCCTGATAAACGGCCTGCAAGTAAGTATGAGGTACCTTCCACCTACTATTACAGTAAGTACTACTTGACAAAAGGTCCTTGGGCGATATTATGCCCCAGCCATAACAGCAGTTGTTACTGATTTTGATTCCAGATACCCACTCGTGCCCTTCGTATATTCGTTGCAATCACAACAGTTCACAACTAAAACCATTCACTCACATTTATGCTCGAACGTCGAACGTGCGTAGCAGATATATAAGAATATACACCCCAATAAACACCCTACCCAAGTATGTACTAGGCCTATACCTGGTACACAATTACAGTAATATCAGTACTCAAACCACAAGGCTGTTGAAGAGGGGGCTGGCGCTCGCCATTCGGGTGCAAAAACAACAACTACTTTGCGTTGCAAGGAACGGCAGGTTCGTGGGGTGCGTTTTAAACTTGATTTTAGTATGTGCCTGTTTTTGGCCCCGAACGGACCAGGTGTACCTGTTTTTGGCCGCTGCCCAAGTAAAAAACAAGGAAGTCACATTTTACGCTAGCCTGTGATTAACACCCAGAAAGCACACTTTCTACTATGTACTGCAGAGTACGTATTCGTCACATATGCAGAAGTACACTACCTGGTACAAGTATGACAGATCGCCTACTTGCTGTACCTGTGTACAAAAGCTTTTCCCGTTTGCCGCTTCCGACCTAAAAATAACCTACTCTCGCTGTTGCTCTTACTACCCTTTCATAGAGCAGAGATTACAGTACGGCCGTTACTTCTTGCGCGTTATTTTCCCATTTTTGAACACAAGTTCAGCAGCCTTGAAACCAAGCTTGGTTCATCACCAGTCATGGATCACGCCCTGAAAACAAAACTTGACCCAACCGTATCATAGGCTCACCGCGCAAGCATACGGTAGTCACCCTAGTCGAAACCCCTGTGATGTGGCGAAACGTGTCGCTCTTGCGAAATGTGGTGTTGCTTTTCAAACTCTCCACCCCGAACACGTTTACCGGTACTGCGCTCAGTACCACCGCTTGAGAAAGCACGAAGACAACCGGATGGTAATTTTGCCTCGGACTCCACCACATAACTGCAATGGGTATTCTACGTATTATGTGCCCCGTTCTTTGCCTCATTGGTCGTCTGAGGGAACTTTCACAAGAGTGTCTGTGCTGCCCGACACGCGCAGAAAAGTTAACCCAGCCCTCCCGACTGCTCCACCCCATTCCTGCTGTATGAAATGCTGCTTGCTTGTGTCGGAAGACGTGCGAGATTCTGAGACAGATTGTATCTGGCGACCCCACGGACCGCCCTAGCATGCCAGTGGTGACCGCCTTCCTGCGCGACTTGGAGGGAAAGACTGCCGCCCGCGAGGGATCTCGCGCCGTAGTGCCGCGAGGAGGTGCTCCCCCATCTGCCATGGCCGTTCCAGTCGCTCCTCTCGTCGTGGCACCCCACCCGGAGGGAGAGGAGGGTAATGCGGGAGCTGCTGTGCCCGTGGTTGGGCCCATCGGGGCACCTCACGGCTCGGCACCGCGCGGCTCGGTACCGCCGGCTGTACAAGCCGTAGCCGCCAACGTAGCCAACCCCTCCATGGAGCGAGGGCACCTCGGGCTCCCCCCCGGTGTGGAACCTCACGCGGAGGGGGGATGTGATGGTGTTCGCGTTGAACTGCCTCAGCCTGATGCCATCCGGGCACCGGCCGACTCGGGACCGCCAGCTACGGCTCCCCTCGCCGAAAATGAAGCGACTGAAGCTGACATGGCCTGCCTAAAGGAGATCCGCGAGCGCGTGAACCTTCTCATCCGACCGTTCCCCCGAACGCCTGGGGAGGCACTGGCCAACCACATGGCAGACAATTTGCGCACCCTCGGGTGTCTCTCGCCCAGCGCTTCAAGTCCCCTTGCCGGGCAGACCTACCGCGGCGATGTTGGTGGTGGTAGCGGTAGCGGCGGCAGTGGTGGTGTCGGTATCGGTGGCATTGGCGATGGCAACGGCGAGGGTAGTGGTGGTAGCGGTAGCGATAGCGGTAGTGGTGGTGGTGGTGGAGGAGCAGGAAGGACAATGGCAGGGAGGGGGTCGCGCGGTGCGCCACCAGCAGGCACGGGGGTGAAGGGGCGGCGCCCTTTGACAACCGGCTCCCGTTCTTCCTGGATGCCGGCGTGTTCATTTTTGAAGAGATTCTGGTAGAAGAGTCTCGAGAGCCGGTTTGTTTTAGTTTTGACGTCTGAAGGTTTGAGGTGCGGACTGCACCGGGACCATCGGGACAGTGCCCATCCTGAGGGGTCGCGAGTGGACCTGCCGAGGGGATTACCGGTAACGACGTTACGCTAGCCGTGTGGGGGGCACGGCAGGTAGAAGGCGTAGCTCTGGTTTTTGTTAGTGGTTGAGCTCCGCACAAGTCCCACACTGCCCGGAGAGCTTCTCTCCCCGGGTGGCCATCTCCACCGCACTCGATACTCTCCAGCCGGAGGATCGGGGCGGGTCGGCGTACTGGCGCTGCTATACGATGTATGCCACAGGAGTACCGTTATTAACCACAACCGAGTTGAATCGACACACAACTGTTCGTTTGGATCGTGTCAGCAACGACGGTTACAAAAGTTGTAGAGGGTTGCGTATATATTCGCAGGCGTTATTGTGGAATTCTTGCCTCGTGCGGGAGGAGGGTTCGAGCTCTCCGCTCTCTCTCCGCTCTCTCTCTCTCGCTCTGTCCTCTAATGCAACGACCTTAAAACATCTCATCAGACTGCTGGGCAGTCAGGGCATCCAGATTTGCAATCTAGGAACACACTAGTGGGTTGTCAAAAGCTTGACGTTGTCAGGTCTGGAAGAAGAAGTCAAGAATGGCTTCCGGGTCGGCTCAAGACGAGCCAGGCCTTCCCAAAGATGAGGTTCAACAGCTGAGGCAGGAGTTTCAGCTGGTGGTCAAGCATTGGCAAGTGTCAACGATGCATGCCATGAGGGACGTGATCGCCGAGTTCACGAGGAACAAAGGCCGATCTGAGTCCAGCAGTGCTGGGAGCAGCGCTGCTGGAAGGGAAAGCCCACGAGGGGCTGAACCCTCTGCTGTTGTACGAGAAACTTCTGCTGCTGCTGGAGGCGTGGCAGAAGATACAGCAGCTGGAAGAGAGACAAGTTTGCGTGGGGATGCCTCACGCAATCTCGGAGCGACGGGACGCAGAGAGGCTGCTGTCCCTGTCGAGGCGGGCCCAGCCAGGGGCCAGCCTGACCAGCCAAGGAGGGCTGGCGAATGGGATGAAATCCCAGGTGGTGAGTTGGGTGGTGGTTTTGATCTGCCCATCTCGCGCCATTTTTCCTACAAGCACAGCGCTGCTGTAGCGAATAGCCCAAGAAGGGCAAATCCCACTCCTGTAAGAGAGACTACTGCTGCTGTTGGAGCATGCATTGGCCAATCGGAGTCCGGCAACGCCGAGAGTAGCGCTGCTGTAGGGAATAGCCCAAGAAGGGCAGGACCCACTCCTTTACGAGAGACTTTTGCTGCTGTTGGAGCAGCCATTGGCCAATCGGAGTCCGGCAGCGCCGAGAAAAGCGCTGCTGTAGGGAAGAGCCCACAAGGGGCAGGACCCATCTCTGCTGTACGAGGTACTACGGCAGGAGGAGAGACGATTTTTCGTGATGATGATTCGCGGGATTTCGGATCGACGGGACGCGGGAAAACTGCTTCTTGTCGAGGTTGGCCAGCCAGGGGTCAGCCATACCGGCCAAGGAGGTCTGGTAAGAGGGGTGCAAACCCCAGCGGTGAGTCCCGTAGAGACTCAGCCGCGACTGCCGGTGGCAATGGCAGCAGCGCCAAGGCCACCGAAGGTAGTACTTTCGTAGGGAAGTGCTTCAAGTGTGGCAAGAAGGGCCATATGATCGCAAACTGTAGAGAGAAGCGTTGCAGTTGTTGCAACGGACTGGGGCACTCTGGCGATGTTTGCCCCACGCCGAAAGAAGAGGCTGTGCTGTCGATGGCGAGCGAGGTTGGAGCAAAGGACGTTGATATTGGTACGGCCCAGGCTTCAGCTTTCAAGGCCGAAGAGACAGGCAAGTGCAGTGATGGTTTGGGCAGAATGGGGGAAGGAGAGTCGGCTTTTCAGGTAGGAGACGAGATTTGGATCTGCGATAGTGGAGCGTCTACTCACATGACGCCCTCAGCAGATTGCATGCTCAACTACAGAGAATGCAACCTAAAACTGCGCATCGCCGATGGTTCCACTCGCTCCATCGAAGGATACGGTGATGTTCGCTTTGTCTTTCGGTCCGGAAACGGTCCCGTGCAAGTGTTAATGACTAACGTTGCGCACGTGCCAGACCTCAGGTATCATTTATTTTCCCTGCCCACTCTCGTCAAAAACGGCCATACGTTCGAAGGACGCCCCTCGGGGATTGTAGTCCGGCTCAAGTCAGAGCGTTCGATCGTGTTTCCGTTGAGTGGGACCCTGTACAGCCTTTGCGGCTACCGGGTCGACAGCAGTAGTGGGGAAAATGCCTGTGCTGTACTCGCCCCAGGGCAACAGCCCAGTAAGCCCGCGATCGACATCAACGACTACCACTGCGCGGCTGGACACTCCCACGAGGTTCTACTCCGCAAGACCGCGGAGCAGCAAGGAATCGTCCTCAAGGGAAACCTGCTGGAATGCAGGGGGTGCTCCATGGCGAAGGGACTTCGCAAGAGCATCAAGCAATCCACGCACACACGAGCGGGTAAGAAGCTCGGGAGGGTGTTTGTGGATTTGAGTGGCCCCAAGGTGGTAGAGTCTCTCGGCAGGAAGCGGTACACTCTCATTGTGCGCGATGACTTTTCACGGTATACTTGGGTGTATTTCATACGCCACAAGTCGGACGCCGCGGAATTGTTCGAGCAGTTCCTCGCGGATTCTCGCGCAGACGATGTCCCTTCGAAAGTGGTCATCGTCCGATCGGACGGGGGTGGTGAATTCCGTGGGGGGAAGTTTGGAGACCTGTGTAGAACACGAGGGATCAAGCAGGAATTCACGACGGCAGACAGTCCCCAGTTTAATGGGGTAGCAGAGCGCGCGCTAGGCTTGATTGAGACGGCCGCAATGGCGGGCCGAATCCAGGCTCGCGAGCTATACCCCGGCGCGCAACTACCTGCAACTGAGTCGTTGTGGGCTGAAGCGTCGCACTGGGCGTGCGATGCTTTGAACCGTACAGCAACCACCGCTAACCCCGAGAGCAAGTCACCATACGAGATGTGGTATGGTAGACCCCCCCCGGTAGTACTTCTACCTTTCCTCAAGCCTGGCTACTGCAAGGTGAAGAGGGAGAACAAGTCCCAGGCGAAAGCACAGGAGTGTTTTTACCTTGGCCCTGCACCCAACTACCCCCGAGACTCGGTACGAGTGCTGACTAGACACCGTACCGTACTGATCACGCGCAACATAACCTGGCAGCGCGTGTCGCCTGCACCACCTGTACCTGTCCAGATGAATGACTCCCTGTCTATGGAAGAGGGGGGGTCCGCGGCAGACGACGGAAGCACGTCGGATCGAGGTGGTGGGGGGGTGGTGCATGAGCTGGACGAAGGTTTGGCTCGCCTGAACGACCTCGATTTGACGTGGGGGTTCGATCTGGACGCGTTTTTGGAGGAGCGCGCCCAGCAGGCACCTGCCGCCGGCGATGCCGGCGACGGGAATTCAGAGACGACGGGCTCGTCTCAAGGGGGCGCGGTGGGCGCCTCCTCGGCCCCGGTAGGGAGGGTCGAAACAGCCGAGACGACGGGCTCGTCTCAAGGGGGCGCGGTGGGCGCCTCCTCGGTCCCGGCAGGGAGGGCCGAAAGCGACCCGGGCGAGGCATCAGCCTCCGACACCGACCAAGGGAACGGTGAGGATCCACCCGCGGTCCTGTCGGGGAGACCAGCTCACGAGCTCAGCAGCTGGGGACGGCTCCCCGCGACAGTAAGGGGCCGAACCCGGGGTCAGAGCCAACGCTTGGAAGGCGAGCCTGCTGAAGGCCGGCTAAGGATGAGGCCTGAGGTCGCGGACGCGCTGCTTGCGGCAGTGTTCAAGTTGACGATGTCTAGGAGAACGCAGAACAGCACATCCTGGACGACGGAGGACGCACTGGCTCTGATGGCTGGAGGACCTGCAGCAGATAACAAAGGGGAGTTAAGCGTGCGCATGCCGAGTGGATTCCCGGAAGACGTAGAACCGCCCCCTCAGTCCGTAGCAGATGTCGAGCGTTCACAGTACAAAGCGGCGTGGCAAGAGGCCATGAAGATTGAATTGGACGGTCACAAAACGACCGGTACGTTTGAAGCAGCGATACCGCCGCAAGGGCGGAAACCTGTAGGATCGAAGTGGGTGTTTACCTACAAGACGGACAAGGATGGCCTGATAGTAAAGACAAAGGCTAGACTTGTGGCTAAGGGGTTTAGCCAGGTGCAGGATGTAGATTACTTTCAAACATTCGCACCAACTCCCTCGTCAGCGTCAGTTAAAATTCTGGCAGCTGTTGCCAACGAACACGGTCTGAAGATCTTTCATTTAGACGTCGCACAAGCCTTTGTTCGCGCGAAACTCGACGCCGAGATATACATGAAACTACCCGGTGGGTGTGGTGACATGTCAGGCAAAATCGTTCGCCTGAACCGATCGCTGTATGGTCTGAAGCAGAGTGGACGACAGTGGGCCGGATTATTGGTAGAAACCGTGGTAGAGTACGGTATGGAGCAGTGTAGGACTGATCCTTGTGTTTTTCGCATGGTTGTGGACGGCAAGGTACAACTGGTCATGGCTGTTCATGTGGATGACATCGTGATTGCAGGTTCGGACGAGTCATGCAGAGATTTTCATGCCGCGTTAGTAACGAAATTCCCCACGAATAACCTCGGAGAACTGACTTGGTACACTGGTTGTGCTTTCAAACGCGACTGGGAATTGGGGACTTTGGAGATTACACAGAAGGCGTTTATTGAGAGCATGTTGAATCGTTTTGGCGTTAACTCATCCTCTGACATCCCCGCTACCCCTGGTGTGGAACTAGGTCCAAGAGAGGAAGGCGAACCTGGTGGAGACTGGCCTTACAGGGAGGCTGTGGGCAGTTTGATGTGGCTGTCGACCATGACGAGGCCGGACATCTCCAACGCTGTGCGTGCTGTGGCGCGTCACTCTCACAACCCTACTGAGAGGCACTGGAGGGCAGTTTTGAAGATTATGGAGTACCTTCACGGGACCAGGTTTTTGGGATTGACTTTTGTGCGGGGTTCGGGACTGGATTTGAATGCGTATAGTGATGCCGATTATGCTGATAAGGCGAATGATAGGCGCTCGGTATCGGGGACGGTAATTACCCTGGGGGGTGCGGCCGTCAGTTGGGCAAGTAGTACGCAGAGGTGTGTTACATTGTCCACAGCAGAAGCAGAGTACGTTGCCCTAGGTGAAGGGGTGAAGGAGGCTTTGTTCACGGGCGCGGTCTTATCGTTTATTTGTCCAGAGCTAAGCGGATCATGTGTCCGGGTTTTCGAAGATAACCAGGGGGCCATAGCATTGGCTCAGAACCCTCTTAGTTCTGCTCGGAGCAAGCATATCGACGTACGTTTTCATTTTGTTAGGGAGCTGCTTCGTGCGAAGAAGATCGACATTCAGTTCGTAGCTTCGAAAGACCAGCATGCGGATATTTTGACGAAATCCCTTGCTGCGACCCCTTTTAAGCTTCACCGTAGGTTCTTGTTGAATCTGCCGTTGGAGGGTGAGTAAGGGGTATGAGCATTATCCGATGTACCATGTTTGAGTTATGCGAGGAATAATTTGTCAGGTCGCCACCCCGCGCTACTTTGAGGGGCATGGGTGAGTAGGGCACCACTTGGCATCTTATTTTCTGGCCATGGTCATCGTTTGGAATGCGGCCGTTGTTTCAACTGCAATGGTTTGGAGAATATGAGTTATACAGGGGGTTTTGACCCGGTGGCCGGGTTTCCTCCTGTGGGACTGTTGTTGGCTGTTAGGTTCTAGCTTGTCTTGAATGTCCTTTCGGTCTTGTCATTGCTGTCAAGAGCCAGGGAGGGTGTTCGTTTGGATCGTGTCAGCAACGACGGTTACAAAAGTTGTAGAGGGTTGCGTATATATTCGCAGGCGTTATTGTGGAATTCTTGCCTCGTGCGGGAGGAGGGTTCGAGCTCTCCGCTCTCTCTCCGCTCTCTCTCTCTCGCTCTGTCCTCTAATGCAACGACCTTAAAACATCTCATCAGACTGCTGGGCAGTCAGGGCATCCAGATTTGCAATCTAGGAACAACAACACAGTTATATATGGAAGTTTGGTGAGCTTAAGCTTTGTTTTTACCCCATCCGCCGGAGGAAAACAAAAAACAACAACGAAAAACACGATAATGCATTTACTTTCTCTTTTTTTCAATGTTTTGTATACTAGCTGGTATGTGTTGTCTCGTATCGAGTTTGGGGAGCACACTCGGGGAGGAATGGTAGCCGCACCGCCGCAGTCTATCATACGCGAGCCTCTCAGGAACGCTATTCCCGGCAAACAAAACCTGCCGGAGCTGTAACAGGTGTGGCGGGGAGAAAAAATAGTGTTCTATTTTTTGGGGTGATCGGCTGTAGCCACGCTGATGGCCTTTATCGACCCTTAACTTTTGTTTGGGGCAGAAAACATACGGGTGCGATGTTTTTAGACTCTCGATTCCAGCTCGAGCAGAGCGTCAATGACACGCATCAGTGCATGCATACGTTTACGGTTCGAGGTCCTTCGCTGGCGAAGAATGGACCGGAACAAACGCAACACACCGACCGCCGTCAGTTACAAAATTCACGTTATACTCGTAGGGTAAATATAAACGGAGTTAGACTGCGTGCATAGTCTCTGGTAGGTGTTTTATTTTGGTTTCCCTTGGTTTTCTTCTTATCTGTGGGTAGCTTATCAGTGATCGACGGTATGGCTCATGCCGCACATCGCACAACTTCACCAAATAAATGGAATAGAATACATTAATACTACAGGTACACACGTCGACAGTGCGAGTACTACTTTTTTGAGGTGCTTGTTTTTCATTGTTGCTTGTGTGAGGATACTCCACGGCCTTAAGGCCACGGTGTCAGCATTATATTAGGCAGTATGGGGCAAGCCCGACTACTGTGCAATTTCACTCTGGTTACTCTCGACCCCTCACACGTGTTTGGTTCATATCAGCGTTTTCTTGCCTCTCCCAGCAGAGCTTCTGAGTGAGAGGGCAAGCATTTCTCTTTTCAGAGGAAAGAGAAAGAGTAAGGGCCCATATTAACGAGTATAAAATGAATTCAATTTGGAAAAATAAAAATAAAAAATCGCTTTTCATTGGTCAACACACGCACCAGCACCCCCCAAGACCCTAATATTTGGTGCTGGTGCGCGTNATATATGTTGATCGCCGTACATAACAACAGTACCGGTATTTTGGTCATGCAAAAGTATGTAAAAGTTGGGCGTATCGTAACTCCTTTTGAGGGAGGGAAAACGGTATACAAAGGAAATCAATTTTCTGTGCACCCCTTTTTTGCCCACCGCGTATTTTGACCGTGAGGGGCCGGCCCCAAGTAGTACTGTCTGTTGAGAGATGCCACGGCCTTGCGGCTACGACATCAGCATTACTGTAGACTACGAAGGCAGTATTTTTTTTTTTGTTCCATCCCATTTCTTATCTTCGCCCTTCCTTTCTCTCTCCTTCCTAGTCGTAACTCAGATCCGGGGTCACAAAGTAGGCTCTTTTTCCTCCTCCTCCCTCACTACGGTTCTTGCCTTGCATTTTTATCGCGAGAAGATTTCAGCACTTTCCTCCCTCGTCGACTTGCGTCGGATTCCGCCTACCCACGCCACGAAGGCGCTCTCAGCAATTGGTTCCTTTTTATTTTTTCAAATATAGACAAAATCTCTCACCACGGTGGGATTCGATCTTGGGTACCAATGATAGTAGTAGTCTTTGAAGCTGACCACTACTCTACCGGGGCGACCCGCAAGCCCGACTACTACTGGGGATACCATGACACTACCAACTGATCAGGGACGTTGGTTGGTAAAACATGGTGATGTATCATACCTTCAATCCTGAGCGCAGCAACTACGTGAGGTCGCTTAAAAGGGTCTACTACGCACTGAGGACCCGGAAAAGGGGTGAGTTAACCCTTTTAGAACTGCAGTCCCGTTTTGGGGACAAACCACTCTAATTCTAAGTAATTTGTCCCCAAAACAGGACTCCAGTCCTATAAGGGGTCCTTTAAAAGGGGGTTCATACGCACTAAGGTCCCGTAGAAGGGGCTACCTACGCACGAAAGGCTATCCTTTTTTTTTTTTTTTTTTTTTTCCCACCCCATTTATTGTCTTCGCCCTTCTTTTCTCTCTCCCTCTTTAGTCGTGACTCAGATCCGGGGTCACTAACTAAGTAGGCTTTTCTCCTCCCTCGCCACTACGGTACGCGTGCCTTCCATTTTTATCGCGAGAATATTTCAGCACTACTGTCTTCCCCCGTCGGCTCGCGTCGAGTTCCGCCTCTTCTACTACCCACGCTACGAAGACGCTCTCAGCAAGTAATTGTCGGCACTCAATTGATAGTTCCTACTACTCGTACGCACTACGTATAACGTCCGTTAAAAGGTCTATTTACCTATTGTATTGCTAGTAATAGTTGAAGTCGAAATACGTACCTTGGTGGTGGAGATTGTGTGCCTACACCCCAATCGCACTGCCTACTACCAGTACAATGAATGGCGGCGGTCCTCAACCCCCTCTACTACTGCCCCCTCTACTACTACTACTACTACTACTGTGGAACTGTCACCGCCCTGTGATATGTACAAAAAAAGCACGTTCGGAAGTTAGTTGCATTGCTGGGCTCACGGCTTTTCGGCTGTTTCTATATATATACAACAAACAATCCCCGCCGTTTAAGGATGCATGCATGTGTTTTGTATATATTATTGTGTATTGTATGCGCGCGGGGCTTCTTCACGCGAAAAACATTTTGTTCGTCGCACATGCATGCATGACATGATGTCCGAATCTATGTATGGTGTGGCATTACCTATATCCTATATATTAATTATATATGAATTATATATGAATAATTGTTGTTGTTGTTGTTGTTGTTCTCAAATTAACTCATACCACTCTGAACCGAAATCTAAGGACCATTTATATTCTATTTTAATATGCAAACGCTCCTTATGTTCCGGGTCATAGTGGTATTCATACATAGCCAAACATGTAGTCTGTGGTCACAGCACAGCCTCCAAAAAAAGTATGGAGTGGAAGATGCACCCGGAAAACAAATATATACGATGCTTTGGTATACCATCCCGATTTGTTTTTTCTGTCCATCCCATTAGATCGCTTTGCGGACCCTTCGGGTTCCACTTTTATTTCAGTATACCTTTTTTGGGTAAGTTAGCCTGTGACCACGGGAATCGACCGTGTCAAGTGTTGGATTAGTACGGACAGATGGAGGTACTGGATAGAGAGACCGGCACGGTTTTTAATGTGAAGACAACAACAACAACAACATTCATTTTCTTCGCCCTTCTTTTCTCTCTCCCTCTTCAGTCGTAACCGATAGATATTAGAAAAAAAACACACAGAAGAAATGAAAACACTCTCAACTCCGTCAAAAGTTAATAGTTTTCACTAATACGCTGTACAGGTTGGTTCAATCTGAATCCAATAAATGTATTCAGAGTCGAAAGGTCAATCCGTTTTTGGGAGATAGGTCAAGGATAAGAGGTGGTGAAATTTTCCACACACATGTGTTCTATGAGTCCCTGTCGACCCGTTCCGGCGTTTTTTTTTTTCCGTCAGATGTTTGTGTTTGGATTTGGATTTGGGTTTTTGTAAACCCAAATTCCAACGAAAAAACCCCCCCAAAAAAAAAGTTTCATCAAGGCGCCGACAGGTGGTGACAGAACACGTACGTCGTGTTCAAAACCTGAGGACCTATCTGGAAAAAACGGCGAGAGTATTTGGGCTTTCGTGCGGAAAACATGCGTATTTTGAGTTGCCTGGTAATTACTTACAGTAGTTTCAGTATAGGATCAGCTTTGGGCATTCGTGTCTTGATAGTGGCCCTACGCAATCAGATCTACGAATATTTGCGCGGTTGTTTTTTCCAGGCTTTACTTGAAGTACCTGGAACCGGCTCGTTCAGAAAAACAATGTGAAAAAACGTAATTTCCTACGGAAACGCCTGGCTATTTCTTGCCTTTATGAAAACCCCGTGGTCGGTCAGGACGTCAGGACATATTTTCGCCCCTATGATAGCGTCAGCCTTAGGACCTCAACTGTAGAAAAATGGCCATCTATGTCATCCTCTTTCATTGTTCATGGCAATTAGTATGATACCAAATATGTGGCATTCGAGTAGCTATTGCGACGCCACGTGTAATAAGACTGGGTGAGACACAGGCAGGTTTGTCTATTAAGCATCCTTGGCGTTAAGTCACTTTCACGCAGAATCAAGAAGCAGCTTTTATTATTTCCCAAAGCCAGATGGCATCTGGCCCGGGAGGGGTTGGAGCCCTTCCCGATCTTATAAATACCCCGAATACGAATGCCATCCAAATAGTACGAAAACGGACCAATTACCCATTATTATAAACGAGTTAATTACCGGCCTTCCAAGCCTGTACCATTACAAAGCGGCATTTGTGTCTGACAAAAACTGGGTCGTTCAACTTGAACCAGCTCGTACGTATAATATGTTATTATACTCGTATATAGCATATAGCCTATCACAGCAATCGCCCGCCACTACGAACATTTTGAATGTTGGTGTCTAGAATGTGGCGTTCCGAGTTTTTGGGAAAATGTGTCTCTTGACCACAGTAGTAAAAGTCGTCTGGAAATATAGCGCATTTTCATTTTTCTTTCGTGCGTAGGGCATCGTTGGAAAACAACCGCGGCTGAATTGTTGTGTTGGCTCTTTCAACAACAACATTTCCCAGCACCTACGTGAACAAAAACAGGGCAATCTCACACGAACACCCCGCTCTGCCCTACTACTACTACTACTACTACTACTACTACTACTACTACTACTACTACTACTACTACTACTACTACTACTACTACTACTACTACTACTACTACTACTACTACTACTACTACTCTTCCTACTACTACTACTACTACTCCTACTACTACTAGCTATCTACTACTACTACTACTATACTACTACTACTACTACTACTGCTACTACTACTAGCTACTGCTACTACTACTACTACTACTACTACTACTAGCTACTACTACTACTACTACTACTCTACTACTACTACTACTACTATGCTACTACGACTACTACTACTAGCTACTACTACTACTACTACATAGTCTAAATCTATAACTACACTGACTACTGCAGAAGTACTACTGTCGGCCAGACATCCACTGAATGTTGTCTTGCTGTCATAACGAACTAAACAACAAGCAGGGAGATGTGTCCAGTGGAATGAGTTTAAGGAGGGAGGTGGGGGGGGGCGTCGGAAGCCCGTGGTTGGGTCTGAGGGATCGGCGGAGAAAGGCACGCGCGGTCAAGGGGGAGGGTGGGGGGGTGAAGAGGGGACGGAGGGGGATTGGTGGCTACTTGCGCTCGTTTTTTTTTGTTGTTTTTAGTTTCCAGAGGGGCAAAGAGTTGCCACCGAGTGCAATAAAACAATGTTTTGTTTGGCTTATCTATCCCTTTAGACTTGTGTCTCTAGCCTTTTGTACCCCCCCCCCCAAATACGTCAAATCTCAAACCCGGGGACTCAAAAGAGGAGTCCCCTGTTCTTGCTCTCCCTGCTACGTCTAGCTTTTTATTGCGTGATGGGGTCATGCTACAGACAGTATGGTATCTGGGTAATATGCCATCCTGGCCGCGTAACGGTGTATGTTGATGTGGTGTTCCCATGATATCGCCATGGAGGCGTTGCTGATCCTCTCGAAATTAGAACACTCGCCGTCCGTTCCGTTACAAGACACTACAGCAGTAGTACTATACCCAGCACGTAATAATGAACGACCCAACTCGCAAGCCGCATAACAATAGCGTGCGGACCCGGCCAATCTGTAGGTCTATACCGCCCCTCCGAATCAAGACCAGTACCGGTATATTGTATGATGTGCCCCGTCGGGTATAGGTATATATGATAGCCTGACAGGTAAACACGCCGTATATGGTTATCGAGAAATGGTGCCAGTCATCACTTCTATCTCTCGTCGACTAACGAATGACGAAGATGTACGAACGCACGATGTGGACAATAACTACCACGTACAACCTATAATATGTGACACGATTTTTCTGTGTGTTTGGTTCATACAATGATACTACGACGGGTCCCAAGGATCTCGGCCCAACCGTCCCGTGGATATTGTTATGAAATGATCATATTATGGTATCGTCCCGCGTCGGTTTACCATTTTTTCGAAAAAAAAAATCGACACAAGCTGCAGGCAGCAACTCGTGACATACTCGTTGATGCAAGTGTCATGGTATCCACTGCATCCAGCTGTCGCGGCCGAGGGGGACATCGTGCTGCATGGACTCGGAAGGCGAAACGTCCCGCTCTGCTGATTTTGTATGCATCTGCATATACAGCCCTTCAGGGTGGGCTCGTGTCATGGTATCCCCGTCTCCCCTCTATCGTTGTGGAGGCGTTAGGGCCTGTTTTAACGAAGAAAAAAAAAATGGAAAAAAAAAAAATCAAATCCGCTTTTCATTGGTCAACAATGTACGTGCAGATTCGTTAGACTCGCACGTTGCAAGTTCTCCGGAGCCGTTGCCATTGCAATATTTTTAAAGAACAAATAAATCCGCTTTTTTTCAGTTTCAATACTATTTCTGGTATAATTTCGACCTTTCGTGACTCCCTGTGTACATACCGAAAACGACATTTCTCCGGTTCTAATGCTCAGACCCGTCCCCCCAAGGCAGTTTTGAAGAGCATAGGCCATAGGCAACCTTTTCGTCTCAGGCGGCGGACCGATCCGACGCTTTTTCCATCACGAAAAGTGTCTGGGTTAGGGCCCATATTGACCCCTTAAGAACTGGTCCCACGAATTTGGGGACAAACTACTTGGAATTAGTGTTGTATATTTTTTGCAGTTCTGAATGGGTTAACGAGTATAAAATAAATTCAATTTGTCAACACACGCACCAGCACCCCCCAAGACCCTAATATTTGGTGCTGGTGCGCGTGTTGACCAATGAAAAGCGGATTTGATTTTTTTTTTTTCCATTTTTTTTTTCTTCGTTAAAACAGGCCCTAACGCCTCCACAACGATAGAGGGGAGACGGGGATACCATGACACGAGCCCACCCTGAAGGGCTGTATATGCAGATGCATACAAAATCAGCAGAGCGGGACGTTTCGCCTTCCGAGTCCATGCAGCACGATGTCCCCCTCGGCCGCGACAGCTGGATGCAGTGGATACCATGACACTTGCATCAACGAGTATGTCACGAGTTGCTGCCTGCAGCTTGTGTCGATTTTTTTTTTCGAAAAAATGGTAAACCGACGCGGGACGATACCATAATATGATCATTTCATAACAATATCCACGGGACGGTTGGGCCGAGATCCTTGGGACCCGTCGTAGTATCATTGTATGAACCAAACACACAGAAAAATCGTGTCACATATTATAGGTTGTACGTGGTAGTTATTGTCCACATCGTGCGTTCGTACATCTTCGTCATTCGTTAGTCGACGAGAGATAGAAGTGATGACTGGCACCATTTCTCGATAACCATATACGGCGTGTTTACCTGTCAGGCTATCATATATACCTATACCCGACGGGGCACATCATACAATATACCGGTACTGGTCTTGATTCGGAGGGGCGGTATAGACCTACAGATTGGCCGGGTCCGCACGCTATTGTTATGCGGCTTGCGAGTTGGGTCGTTCATTATTACGTGCTGGGTATAGTACTACTGCTGTAGTGTCTTGTAACGGAACGGACGGCGAGTGTTCTAATTTCGAGAGGATCAGCAACGCCTCCATGGCGATATCATGGGAACACCACATCAACATACACCGTTACGCGGCCAGGATGGCATATTACCCAGATACCATACTGTCTGTAGCATGACCCCATCACGCAATAAAAAGCTAGACGTAGCAGGGAGAGCAAGAACAGGGGACTCCTCTTTTGAGTCCCCGGGTTTGAGATTTGACGTATTTGGGGGGGGGGGTACAAAAGGCTAGAGACACAAGTCTAAAGGGATAGATAAGCCAAACAAAACATTGTTTTATTGCACTCGGTGGCAACTCTTTGCCCCTCTGGAAACTAAAAACAACAAAAAAAAACGAGCGCAAGTAGCCACCATCCCCCCTCCTCCCCTTTCCCCCCCCCCTCCCCCTTGACCGCGCGTGCCTTTCTCCGCCGATCCCTCAGACCAACCACGGCTCCGACGCCCCCCCCCCCACACCCCTCCTTGAAACTCAGTTCCCATCTGGGGGACACAACCTAAATAATCTCTCTACGTGCGTTCGTCTTTGTTTACGGTTCGTTTATTGGCAGCATGCAGAAGCGACAAACAGTTAGTTGATGCCAGCACAGTGTCTCAGTCTGCAGTGTTCATGTAGTAGTAGTAGTAGTAGTAGTAGTAGTAGTAGTAGTAGTAATAGTAGTAGTAGTAGTAGTGGAAGTAGTAGTAGTAGTAGTAGTAGCAGCATAGTAGTAGTAGTAGTAGTAGTAGCAGTAGTAGGTAGTAGTAGTAGTAGTAGTAGTAGTAGTAGTAGTAGTAGTAGATAAGTAGTAGTAGGTAGTAGTAGTAGTAGTAGTAGGAGGTAGTAGTAGTAGTAGTAGTAGTAGTAGTAGTAGTAGTAGTAGTAGTAGTAGTAGTAGTAGTAGTAGTAGTAGTAGTAGTAGTAGTAGTAGTAGTAGTAGTAGTAGTAGTAGTAGGGCAGAGCGGGGTGTTCGTGTGAGATTGCCCTGTTTTTGTTCACGTAGGTGCTGGGAAATGTTGTTGTTGAAAGAGCCAACACAACAATTCAGCCGCGGTTGTTTTCCAACGATGCCCTACGCACGAAAGAAAAATGAAAATGCGCTATATTTCCAGACGACTTTTACTACTGTGGTCAAGAGACACATTTTCCCAAAAACTCGGAACGCCACATTCTAGACACCAACATTCAAAATGTTCGTAGTGGCGGGCGATTGCTGTGATAGGCTATATGCTATATACGAGTATAATAACATATTATACGTACGAGCTGGTTCAAGTTGAACGACCCAGTTTTTGTCAGACACAAATGCCGCTTTGTAATGGTACAGGCTTGGAAGGCCGGTAATTAACTCGTTTATAATAATGGGTAATTGGTCCGTTTTCGTACTATTTGGATGGCATTCGTATTCGGGGTATTTATAAGATCGGGAAGGGCTCCAACCCCTCCCGGGCCAGATGCCATCTGGCTTTGGGAAATAATAAAAGCTGCTTCTTGATTCTGCGTGAAAGTGACTTAACGCCAAGGATGCTTAATAGACAAACCTGCCTGTGTCTCACCCAGTCTTATTACACGTGGCGTCGCAATAGCTACTCGAATGCCACATATTTGGTATCATACTAATTGCCATGAACAATGAAAGAGGATGACATAGATGGCCATTTTTCTACAGTTGAGGTCCTAAGGCTGACGCTATCATAGGGGCGAAAATATGTCCTGACGTCCTGACCGACCACGGGGTTTTCATAAAGGCAAGAAATAGCCAGGCGTTTCCGTAGGAAATTACGTTTTTTCACATTGTTTTTCTGAACGAGCCGGTTCCAGGTACTTCAAGTAAAGCCTGGAAAAAACAACCGCGCAAATATTCGTAGATCTGATTGCGTAGGGCCACTATCAAGACACGAATGCCCAAAGCTGATCCTATACTGAAACTACTGTAAGTAATTACCAGGCAACTCAAAATACGCATGTTTTCCGCACGAAAGCCCAAATACTCTCGCCGTTTTTTCCAGATAGGTCCTCAGGTTTTGAACACGACGTACGTGTTCTGTCACCACCTGTCGGCGCCTTGATGAAACTTTTTTTTTGGGGGGGTTTTTTCGTTGGAATTTGGGTTTACAAAAACCCAAATCCAAATCCAAACACAAACATCTGACGGAAAAAAAAAAACGCCGGAACGGGTCGACAGGGACTCATAGAACACATGTGTGTGGAAAATTTCACCACCTCTTATCCTTGACCTATCTCCCAAAAACGGATTGACCTTTCGACTCTGAATACATTTATTGGATTCAGATTGAACCAACCTGTACAGCGTATTAGTGAAAACTATTAACTTTTGACGGAGTTGAGAGTGTTTTCATTTCTTCTGTGTGTTTTTTTTCTAATATCTATCGGTTACGACTGAAGAGGGAGAGAGAAAAGAAGGGCGAAGAAAATGAATGTTGTTGTTGTTGTTGTCTTCACATTAAAAACCGTGCCGGTCTCTCTATCCAGTACCTCCATCTGTCCGTACTAATCCAACACTTGACACGGTCGATTCCCGTGGTCACAGGCTAACTTACCCAAAAAAGGTATACTGAAATAAAAGTGGAACCCGAAGGGTCCGCAAAGCGATCTAATGGGATGGACAGAAAAAACAAATCGGGATGGTATACCAAAGCATCGTATATATTTGTTTTCCGGGTGCATCTTCCACTCCATACTTTTTTTGGAGGCTGTGCTGTGACCACAGACTACATGTTTGGCTATGTATGAATACCACTATGACCCGGAACATAAGGAGCGTTTGCATATTAAAATAGAATATAAATGGTCCTTAGATTTCGGTTCAGAGTGGTATGAGTTAATTTGAGAACAACAACAACAACAACAACAATTATTCATATATAATTCATATATAATTAATATATAGGATATAGGTAATGCCACACCATACATAGATTCGGACATCATGTCATGCATGCATGTGCGACGAACAAAATGTTTTTCGCGTGAAGAAGCCCCGCGCGCATACAATACACAATAATATATACAAAACACATGCATGCATCCTTAAACGGCGGGGATTGTTTGTTGTATATATATAGAAACAGCCGAAAAGCCGTGAGCCCAGCAATGCAACTAACTTCCGAACGTGCTTTTTTTGTACATATCACAGGGCGGTGACAGTTCCACAGTAGTAGTAGTAGTAGTAGTAGAGGGGGCAGTAGTAGAGGGGGTTGAGGACCGCCGCCATTCATTGTACTGGTAGTAGGCAGTGCGATTGGGGTGTAGGCACACAATCTCCACCACCAAGGTACGTATTTCGACTTCAACTATTACTAGCAATACAATAGGTAAATAGACCTTTTAACGGACGTTATACGTAGTGCGTACGAGTAGTAGGAACTATCAATTGAGTGCCGACAATTACTTGCTGAGAGCGTCTTCGTAGCGTGGGTAGTAGAAGAGGCGGAACTCGACGCGAGCCGACGGGGGAAGACAGTAGTGCTGAAATATTCTCGCGATAAAAATGGAAGGCACGCGTACCGTAGTGGCGAGGGAGGAGAAAAGCCTACTTAGTTAGTGACCCCGGATCTGAGTCACGACTAAAGAGGGAGAGAGAAAAGAAGGGCGAAGACAATAAATGGGGTGGGAAAAAAAAAAAAAAAAAAAAAGGATAGCCTTTCGTGCGTAGGTAGCCCCTTCTACGGGACCTTAGTGCGTATGAACCCCCTTTTAAAGGACCCCTTATAGGACTGGAGTCCTGTTTTGGGGACAAATTACTTAGAATTAGAGTGGTTTGTCCCCAAAACGGGACTGCAGTTCTAAAAGGGTTAACTCACCCCTTTTCCGGGTCCTCAGTGCGTAGTAGACCCTTTTAAGCGACCTCACGTAGTTGCTGCGCTCAGGATTGAAGGTATGATACATCACCATGTTTTACCAACCAACGTCCCTGATCAGTTGGTAGTGTCATGGTATCCCCAGTAGTAGTCGGGCTTGCGGGTCGCCCCGGTAGAGTAGTGGTCAGCTTCAAAGACTACTACTATCATTGGTACCCAAGATCGAATCCCACCGTGGTGAGAGATTTTGTCTATATTTGAAAAAATAAAAAGGAACCAATTGCTGAGAGCGCCTTCGTGGCGTGGGTAGGCGGAATCCGACGCAAGTCGACGAGGGAGGAAAGTGCTGAAATCTTCTCGCGATAAAAATGCAAGGCAAGAACCGTAGTGAGGGAGGAGGAGGAAAAAGAGCCTACTTTGTGACCCCGGATCTGAGTTACGACTAGGAAGGAGAGAGAAAGGAAGGGCGAAGATAAGAAATGGGATGGAACAAAAAAAAAAATACTGCCTTCGTAGTCTACAGTAATGCTGATGTCGTAGCCGCAAGGCCGTGGCATCTCTCAACAGACAGTACTACTTGGGGCCGGCCCCTCACGGTCAAAATACGCGGTGGGCAAAAAAGGGGTGCACAGAAAATTGATTTCCTTTGTATACCGTTTTCCCTCCCTCAAAAGGAGTTACGATACGCCCAACTTTTACATACTTTTGCATGACCAAAATACCGGTACTGTTGTTATGTACGGCGATCAACATATATATTATCGGGAGCGAAATAAAAATCTATATATCCCGACTCACGACACTTTTATGTACATATAATACATGTTCGTATATTTGTTTCGTGCTCCGGCGTCGGTGCGTAAATGGCAACAAGTGGCAGCATAGACAGCAGTAGTAGACAGCAGTAGACACCAGTAGCCAATCGAGATTTGGATCTTGGGGGGTCATGTTTATCCTTGCGGTATATTAGTTGATAGTTGGGAGCTGCATTATTTTGCGGTGGTCATTTAGCCATATTGTACGCCCAAGCTGGTTGCTACTTGTTGTTGTTCTCATATTAACTAATCGCGAAAAAAGCTAGTCCGTGGTCACAGGACAGGCTCCAAAAAAAAAGCTCTGGAGTGGAAGAATACCTCGAGGGGAAAAAAAAAAAATACACAAAGTACAAAGTACGAAGTACAACGCAGTTCGTCGTACGATTTTTAGAAAATTAAAAAAAAACATGATGAGGTCGAGGATTTCGTCGAAAGTCATCTTTGCAGCGCGATATAAATTATAACTGGTGTGGCACAGAGTACATCGTGCACCTCAACCAAGAGAAAATGAAAATAAACCCAATATAAAAAGAAAAGAGAAAGAGAGAAAGGAGAGAGGACACACAGGAAAAAGGAAACAAGGAAGCGAAAATGGGGGGGGGGGGGAAGGGACCAAAGAGAGGGAGTGATTCGTACGAACTGGTTCCAGGATAAAGCGTTGTTAACAGTTTCCATCTTCGGGTGATAAAATACGGAATACAATGACTTTTTCAACACTACGTACATACATCGACATGACCGCATCACCAAGGGGAACACGTCGGTGAAGAGATTTTTGGGCGTGCGATATGTACTTCGCGAGATATGGTCAAGTTTGCCTGTACGAGTAGTAAAATCAATATAGCATATGCATTCAGGCCGGGTATCGGTCAATACGCCGAGTAATTCGAAACTTCACTTAATAGACGTCTTGGCATGATCGGATCAACAAGGGGAAGACGTCCATGTCACGTTTTTTTTTCCTGGGAGACTACTAGGCTGTGGTAAAAACGAACCGCCTGCCAAAATACTACCTGGTAGAACGATAAATTGAGCAAATCTGCAAATTTGGAACCTTAGGGGAAACATCATCCTTCAGGGGAGTCACTTCAGCGCACTGGATTTTGACAGATCGAAAACGAAACTTGGTAAGGTTGTTCTTCATAACAGCACAACGGAATTAATAAAGGGTCTTTTGTTTTGGTTTTAAATCGTGAGATATTTCGGGTCGAAGTTCCCGAAAAATCCACAAAAAATGAAAAAAAGCCTTTTATATTACGGAAGTAAAAAAAATATGCACCTGGTCAAACCTGGTATATAAAAAGGTTCCTTCATTTGTTTTTTCCTCTTGGCATGGACGAACAACCCTGCCAAGTTTCATTCTCCAACTCCAAAAAACCGGCGCGCTTGGTGGTTAAGATGTAATCTGTTGGGGTTCGCTGGAAATAGCTCCTAGTAGGGTGGCTTCGATCGGTCACGTATGGTGGCCGCAAGGGATGACAAAGCTATTTACAACAGTAAATACCAGGTATATTTATTTCCGATCAATAGTAGCGGCAAAGTTACGTGCAAACCCAGCTTTTTTGTATTTTTTGTTTCACAAGTAGACACACGCTCCCTGAATTCTACAGCCTCAGATTGTGTTCTCCTCATACGGGATGTGCATCCTACACGAGGACACATAACCCGTGTATAAGTAGGCGCGATCGAAGTATCCCACTCAGCTAGCACAGATGAGTTTCCGACGAAATCCTCGATCTCACAGCTGTTTTTTTTTAATTTTATATATAGTATACGTATAAACGTCGAGTTTATATGTACAAACTATATGTACAAAAAACGTGCACATCGACTTCTGAGAGCTGATGGCTGGGGCGGCCGTTTCCCCTCCCCTTTGCGTGGCCGATTTAACCAGGTGCACACGTCCTACAGATGGCTTGAACGGAGCCTGTCCTTGGACACGCCCAAGGCTGTAGATGACGTTGCCGCGGCAGCGCGGAATACACAATAATTGCATTTTGCAGGTGGACTCCCAACGAGTTGATTATCCACCTGCTTCACCTTGGGAAGGCTTTTTCAACGACACCGTCTGCCAGGTAAAGACTACATGGGCTGCGGCAGTAAAAAAAAAGGCATACTACTGTTGCCCATGTAGGCCACTCTATAGAGGGTCATAGCGAGGTGCCTCGCTCATGGGGGTTGTACCGCACCAGGGTATTACCGAGTGCTGGGCGTTATTTTTTTCGCGTTATTCTGTTTTAGCGTGTTGAGTACAGGCTACGGATGGAGTGTATACGCGAGAAAAGAGGGGAATCGCGCAAAACATGTACAGTACCAGGTATTTTTTCGCTATGCTTATGAGTGATCAAAGTTGAAGCTCATGCCACAATTTTTGTGGGATGGCAAACACAAAAAACAGAAAAAAAATATATAGCAGGATCAGCGCTGCTTAAGCACTGTTCTGTGTAAGTACGCATCGCATCAGTGCGCCAATACTCGAACCTTGCGAGCAAGGAGTGGGCCCGACGTACGAGCGCAAACGTAGCGCACAATAGAGGCAGCGCCCTGGGTAAGGCCGGCGGGGTCCACAATTTAACGGCGATGTTCCATGGCCTATACAGCCAGCAACATCCCGAACATGGGGACAAAAATCATAAAATACTGGTAATTCGTTTTTGTTTTTTAACAGAGCGCTGAGGGCAAACCGACGCGAAGCGAAATAAAGACAAACAAGACGCACTTATAATCCTCCATAGGTACTGCATGTGTGTGTACGGCAAATCGTCCCCCTTCTCTTCTCACTGCCTGCCGCACGACACATGGGACACGTAAAATAGTGGCATATCCAACATGTACGTGAAGCTTCGCGCGCGCCTTCATATGCGCGCACTTTGTTTTTCGTTGTTGTCATTCGCCCGAGGGTCGTAAAAACAAATACATCAACTCCCTTGATATTTATCAACCGGAAACTTAACACGACGAACGCTTAACGCCAAGTACAAGCGTTAGCTTCGGCGCGCTGTCCAGACGCTAACGCTTGATCGTCCCGTTTTATAAACCCGGGATTACTTCATTTCGATCGACAAATGGACCTACAAAAAATAAACCAGACACAACCGGCTCACTAGACCCGCAGCCCAACAAGCACGACTTCCGGAGCCGAAATAAGAAATAACAACACCCGGCAACACTAGAAATATCACAGAACAACAATTAATTCGATCAGCAAATACCTAAAAGCAGAACCATAAAATACGTTGGAGGACGCTCAATAGGCTTCCCAATACACACACAACACCCAAACGCAAAGCAGGGAGAACACGAGGGCCTTTTGTTTAATCGATGGAAGGTCATTGAGTGCGCTTGCTTGCTCGGGGTTGACTTGGCATCGCTACCCCTTGAGACGCAGCAAACAACCGCTCTTCCTACAACAGCACAGGTTTTTTTCCCAGCCCTTACACCACTGAAACAAAGATGAACAACACAAATTCCACAGTGAGTAGCATGTCCCAAAACGAAACGGTTTGCCTTTGCTACTTGCTGCAGAAGCATATACCCAACTCTATATTTGCAAGTACTTTGCCGCCCCCCCCCCCCCCCCCGCGAAATATGGAAACGGGTTAAAAAAAACTTTCACGTCAAGAGCGCACCGCGCGACTCTTCTAGTGACCCCATCGAAAGAGGCTAAAATAAACTTTTAACTGGTGAGCCCGTTCCCAGCACCGGTGCTTTCCATCACGCGCAAAAAGCGCTACCTGGCTCTTGCCGCCAGAAGCGTAACATGCCACTGCTGCTCTTTTCTCTGCTCTTATTTATCATGAGCGATTTGTTTTTTGGCGGAGGAGTCAAAGTGGTGCTTGTTATGACTTTGCCCAACGGCCGAGCCAATTCCTAAAAATAAATGCCAGAAAATGGTGAGTAGGCTACAGACAGTCCCACGGAGTTACCAAAACTAATCGAGACTTTTATTACTCGTCACGCCACTAGCTGCACGTTCATATTTATTAATTTGTCGCTCAAGACAGCTGTGTTATACAGGGCATGCCCGAGCGCAAACGTGTGCCTAGCTGCTGGGTAGGCAGGTACAACTACTTGACTGTCCAGAGGGAACGCACAGGGAGGGCCTGTTAACGTTTGGCCGGCGCACCACTTTTATGCTTGTAACGTACAGTCTTCGAGCTGCTGCCCCCGAGCATAGACATGATGGGGGGGATCTTGCTGCGACCGCGATTCCTCCCGGCGATAACGGTGGCCGCTTGCCAATCAGGGCGAAGGTAGCTGCACAAAATAGTGAGGCATTACGAAGGAGGGGGGCGGGGGGGGGGGGGGAGGGTGGGTGTGGTGTACTCAGTTATTACCCGCCTGAAGTAATTTAACCGTTGACCACGCGTCCCTTTCGAGACGGAGGGGGGCTGTTGGTCACCTGAGTCATTTGACCGTTGACCACGCACCCCTTTCGAGATCCAGACAGGGGGCTACTCTTTGTTGCAATGCCTTGAGACGTGGGGGGGGGGGGGATACAACGTATATACAAGGTGGTGCAGCTGTCGCCAGGAACTCGCGCGGTAGTATAACATGTGGCTGACGTCAGCTTGGATGCGTTGGTGCATCCTGGCCGGTCGGTCGCTTCAAAAATGCGGAATATTTAATACGGGGGGCTATAGTAAATAGGTGGGGTACGCACAAAAACCCATGTATTTTCTTATTTGTACTAACCATTTTGGTTCCATTTACTATCGCCTCCTGTAATACCCTTTTCACAGCGCCAACTACTACTTCTGTACTTCGAGGCCATACATACAAACGCGTGGGCATTATTCCCACGGCGGCGCTTTCGCCAGCCGTATAATTGCACGTACATACGTGCTGTGGGCTGTTAGAACTGCACGTACTTTTGTACCATCTTTACCCTTGCTCCCACCCGGACCTGATCCCACCCGAATCTGATCCCATTTGGCACCCTGCTCCCGCCCACAAGGTGCAGAAATATAATCAGCCCTCCGCAGGAGCCGCCGGAGGCCCACCTGGCACCTCGATCCCATTTGGTACCCATTTAGGCCATACATATCTACAACAACTCCTGCTATACATGTTACCGTATTGAATGTACGTGCAGATTCGTTAGACTCGCACGTACGTGCAAGTTCTCCGGAGCCGCGGCGCTTTGACTATTACTAGACGTTCTTCATGCTGAAAGGCTGCTACATAAATAGTAGTACCGTACGCCATACTACATGCGCACTTCGCACGGTTCACGTGCCACAAGCAGTATTGGTTGGACACTTTTAACGTACACCTGGTACCTGGAAATACATCTATAAGATAACTCGTGTGACATGATATTACAGGGGGGGCATAGTAAATAGGACCAAATATTGTTAGCAAAAATAGGCAAATATATAGGTTTTTGTGTATACCGTAGGTTCTATTTACTATGGTCCCCCGAAATCCAAACTTCTGGAGCCGTGGTTTGTTCAAGAATGCGCTCCCTAGGTTGAATGCCATACTGAAACCCTATGATAGACTACGAATAAACCATAAGTCTACGGTACAACTCTACTATGGGGGATGACCCTTTTTTTTTGGACGGTCATCTCCCATAGGTATGATATAACTATTAGTATAACTATTAGTATGACTATTAGTATGACTATTAGTATGACTATTAGTACCGGTATTTAGAAAAAGGAGGATCTCGTATCACCATCAGCTATTACTACAGTAATAGATGTATCCTATATCCTTCGTATTATGTGTGACTTGCTTATTACAACAATAACCGTGCATAGGTTGCTTTTTGTTTTTGCGTGTCCCGTATAATATTAATAGTGTTATTTGGAGGAATGTTTTATGAGTGATCAATGTTGAAGGTCGTGCATGCCGCGCATCATTGAAGGATGGCAAAACGCTACAAAGTATTAACTACGTAAATAATACCGGGTTCCAGGCACACATGATACCGGCTCAACTACTGCTGCTGTGCCCCGAAACCGCCCCTGCACTGGCATCACGCTTACACCTTAGCTTTTACTTGGGTCTTCCAACCAACTAACTGCTAACACATGTCATACGTATCATATAGTATAACACCATACCACACGCACGATGTGTGCCTGTGTTCTTCACATTAAACCGCCCTTTCTACCCGTCGATGTCCAGCACACAGGGCAGACAATGCAATGCCATATACGACAGGCACGACCTACCCAGCTAGCAATCCAGCTGCGTGCAAGAGAAAAAAAGAGAAGAAAATGCGAAAAGGAAAAAATAAAGTAGAAAAATAAATATAATAAAACAGATCAACAAACAGACAAACGAACAAACAAAAACAATCACACAAGGCATGCAAATAAAGTGTCGTGCTTCTCCTGGAGGAGATGTGACAAGACAATATAAGCTAAAAAAAAAGAAAAGAAAAACAACGTGAACAGCAGAGCAAGACCTAAGAACGAAAGGAAATAATAGGCAACCGAAGCACACTTCCAGGCAGCCGAGGGCAGGTTTGTACCCGTAGTACAGACAGGTTCTAACTACCAACTATTAATAGTCGGCCCAGTACCTTGCTACCCTGTCCGCCGTCTCCTTCCTGCTTTCGCCATACATCAATAGCAAACTCACCTCCACAGGTTGACAGATAAGACACATCGCTCCCCGCCTATTCCTCCGCCGCTCTCAGCACGAACCGCTTCCCCACGACGGTCCCCTTCCCCCCCACCCGCACCCCCCCTCCCCCGCCGCCCTCGGCCTCCATCAACGCCGGAAACACGATGATGCACGAATCATCCTCATCCCCCACAGGCTCGCCGTCGATAGGGTCCGAGTGCACTTCCGGGTCGAATGGCTGCACCTCGCCAAGGTCGTCGGAGAAGGTCACGGCGGGCTGTTGCAGGCAGCACATGACCATGATGACGATGTAGTCCTCCACGAGAGGGCCGAGTTCGCTGGCCACCAAGGCTTGGAAAACGGCGTCGGGGTCTTTCGCGCTCGGGTCCCACTCCTCGGAGTCGATCATGCTGATAAAAGTTTTTTTTTTGGGGGGGGGGGGGAACAAAACGGAATTTTGGGAAGAGCGTCGAATATACAATAATGTCGGCTGAAGATTTACAGAAAACGTGTTTACAGAAAACGTGTCTCGTGTGCCAGGTATGTAATAGTATACAGTGCCCCCCCGCCCCAATAAGACGGTCTGAGTGAAGCGGTGTCCCTGTATAAGGCGATCAAAATCGCTTGGCGTCCTGACACGAGAAGCTCAATATACAATATTTCCCAAAACGTGAGTTCGACGAAGTTTGTTCTCCTCAACCCGACTGACATTTCTATGCGTTAGCAATAGTCCCAAAACAACCATACTACCAGATATATATTAATAGCAAAAAGTATCAATTATTTTACGGGGGGCCGTGGTAAATAGGACCATTTATTGTTAGCAAAAATAGGTAAATATATAGATTTTTGTGTTTAACTTCGGTCCTATTTACTATGGACTCCCTGTGAGGATACGGTAGGTGCTGACTTGAGGAGCTCAACCCATCAGAAAACATTGAACATATATAAAAGTGGGATGAGGCATCTGATGAGGATAAAGGTACACGATGAGCGTGTTTCGGGGAGATAACGCCGGAAGAAGGGCTCGTTATTAATAGTACCCATGATAGCCCTTTTGAGGGGCAGGTGTACTCGAAGCGACCGAAAAAATGACGAGTTCGGTGTCATGAGCCGCTGAACGTGAGCGCGCAGCAGTACGAACGTCACCAAGCAGCGTGCGTGTGGTACAGCTCCTTGCATGGGAGTTCGGGACACACACCCTTTCTTTGCAGGCCGGCAGCGCGGCGGGCTGATTCGTGGGGGGCGGTGCTGTAAACGAAAAATATATTCGACATTGTTCCCTCTATATATACTGCCCTTAGGGATCAATCAAGCCAAGAATAACATGGCGTTGTTAATATAGAGGAGAGAGTACTACTGCGGTCATTTCATTTGGTTTTTTATTGGATGTCGCATCTCCTCTGCGAGAAGCACGACACTTTCTTTTTTTTATTTTGTCATGCTTTTGTTTGGTTGCTTGATTGTTGATTTGCTTCAGTATGTTTACTTTCTATTATTTTTCCTTTTCGCTTTTTTCTTTCTTTTCTCTTTTTTTTCTCTTGCATGCACCTGGATTGCTAGCAGGGTAGGTCTTGCCTGTCGCATATGGCATTGCATGGTCTGCTCTGCTTACTGCACTGAGTGTAGTATCTCTGTGTCGTAGTTTTGTGACCACAGAACTGGTACCTTTTTAGGATGATGAATCGGCACGGACACTGGGTGTGCTGGATGTCGACGGGTAGAAAGGAAGGTTTAATGTGAAGAACACACACACACATTAGCGGATATTCGATTCAACATATGTCAAGTCGGACTGGAACATACGTACACGAAACCTTGTCATAGTATATATACGTAATATGTATACCTGGTATAGCGTTGACGACTTGGCGTAACTTCAACCAAATGGTTGCCATTATTAGTCCACACACCCCGATTAATATATGGGGTATGACCTATACTATGGGCGACGACCCTCCAAAAAAAGCCCTAGGCTACAAAATACAGCCCCGGGGAATATAAAACCTTCGTACAAGTTCAATACATATCGTATACCTCTCTGTTTTTTTTTGCTAAGAATGGTTGATACTTCGAGAGAGTTATAGCGTTATACTCGTAGCCCAAACCCAGTTTCTGGAGGGTCATCGCCCTTGTAGAAACACACTATTAATACTAACCTATGGGGTGGAGGGTCATACCCCATAGCTACTAACGCTCCTCATGATACATCCAAGAAAAAAATGGGGTTGGGAACAGAGGATCTTCATAGTGTTTGAAGTCAAGAAATTTTCCATCATTTTTTCGCTGGGTCAACGTGCAGAAAGGACGGAAGAACACACACGGATGATGCCGAGCAGGGATGGATGTGTTGTAAAACTTCGGCGTGTCTCAAATTTGGGAAGCTCCTGGGATTTTAACTTGATAGTATATAACGTGGTGTGTGTGTGTGTGTGTGTGTTCTTCACATTAAACCTTCCTTTCTACCCGTCGACATCCAGCACACCCAGTGTCCGTGCCGATTCTTCACGTGGTACTCGTATGTCATGTCCGGTATTTTTTCAGTGCCCCCGGTAGCTTGGTGGGTTTTGTCCCCGTGCCCACTCAAATCGATCTCGGGGGTTCCAAGTCTCACCGTTTTGGGGGACCGTAGTAAATAGGACCAAATATTGCTAGTAAAAATAGTAAAATATATAGGTTGTTGTGTGTGCCGTAGATCCTATTTACTAGTATTTACTATGGCCCCCCGTAGTAAGCGCACATATTAAAAAAAAAATGAAAAAAAACACAGCTGTGAGATCGAGGATGCGCTTATATACGAGTACTCGTAGGGACAATTTCTTGATTAGCGGAAAGTGCGAGAGAGTTGAGTTAGCAAAACTCAAAATTCGATGAAAATGAAGGTACGTAGTGGCGGCGAGAAGGGACAACAACCGTGAACACGGCTTTTTGTCCAGAAAGAACATCGCTGCGAGGGTAAATTAAACCTCCTGATGTTTTGTTTTTTTTGTCCATCCCATTTGTTGTCTTCGCCCTTCTTTTCTCTCTCCCTCTTTAGTCGTAACTCAGATCCGGGGTCACCAAGTGGGTTCTTCTCCCCCCTCCCCACTATATACGTACGGTGTACGGGTTGAACTGGAAAGCAAAACTGATTGAAAAAAAAAAAAAAAACAAGTAGGGGTGTGTGTGTTCTTCACATTGAACCTTCCTTTCTACCCGGCGACATCCAGCACACCCAGTGTCCGTGCCGATTCTTCATCCTAAAAAGGTACCAGTTCTGTGGTCACAAAACTACGACACAGAGATACTACGCTCAGTGCAGTAAGCAGAGCAGACAATGCAACGCCATATACGACAGGCAAGACCTACCCTGCTAGCAATCCAGGTGCATGCGAGAGAAAAAGAGAAAAAAGAAAAAAAAAAAAAGCATAATATTTCCGTGGGGAGCACAGCGAGGCGAGGGAATATGAGTTTTGTACGTACGAAAGAATTGGCCAATCATATATGCTGAATGTAGGTCCTGTAGTGGTCCATACGTACATGGGGCGAATTGACTGCGTACTGCAGTAGTGCCGAAGGAACACCTCCCTGAGAGAGTCGGGGGTTGCGCTGACGAGCAGACATAAAGCAAAGGCCAAGCCGTCAAGCCAACAGTGTGGGGAGGTGTTCAGGAGAGTGTCCTTTTTCATGTCGGACGAGATCAAAGTGAGCGATTTTGACGGAAGAAGTGACCAAGGAATGGACGGCACGGCCGAGCAGGCGGAAAGGGGGGAAACAGTGAGCCGACTAGAGATGGAGAAGTGTGAACGGGAAGGCCGTATTGAGATGGAAAAGCGGCAGCGGCAACTGGATGGCGAGTTCACGGAGATTAATCGCAAGTTTGAGGTGGTGGCGGGCAGGATCGAGGAGCTAACTGGTATGACAGACCGGGTGGGTGAGGTGTCCGAGAGGTTGGAGGAGATGTCCGGCCAGATGGACCAGCTACAGAAGATGATTCAGCAAGCCGTCGACAACAGCAACCCCGCTGCTGCTGCGGCAGGGATCGCGGATGCACCAGGTCGGAGTGCCAGGGAACGCCAGATGCAGAAGCTCGAGTTGAGCAATGATGTGGCGATCTGGAGGAAGTCAGGCTCTCGAAAGCACTGGTTCGTTCGCGGCCGGGCACCGCCAAGCACCGGGGAGACCGTCGACGATCTGCAGGCGCTGCTGGGAGACATGCTGGAGGTGACAGCTGAGGTGGCGCAGCAGCTTCGGTCCCTGGGCGGATTCGACGTTTTGCAATTTCGTCCGCGTATGGAGGCCGGCAGCAACGACAGAGACGTGCCGTTGGCGGACAGTTTCGACTTGTTGCGGCAGGCACTGAAGTCACTCCTGAGCCTGGGCCTCAAAGACGCTGTGGCGTCGGACGCGCTGTGCCTCGCGCGGACGCACAGGATCGACGAGTGCTTCGTCGATGCGAGCACGTTGCTACGGAGCCACGTCCTCAAGCACTACGATTTCCTCAGGAGCAGCGAGACAGCAAAAATTCTGGGAAGCATGATCAACGACGACCTTCGCTTGTGGGTAGGCGAGCTAACCAGGGCGGTGCAGGCAGAACATGCGGCGGCCACACCGCCGGAGGCCGACGCGGTGTTCGAAATGCCCCCGTTGCCGAGATTCCCAGCGCTCCGCGAGTTTGTGCGCGGTGGAGGCACCATGTACAAGCTTTTGCGAGCCGACAGCGGTGGAGGTGCGCATTCAGCAAGTAGTACGGGAAAAAGGAGCCAAGGGGCTGCGGTCGCAACGAAGTCCAAACGCAAGAAGACGAACGCGTGCTTCCGGTTCTCCCAGACGCAAACTTGTACGTACGGCGATGGCTGCAAGTTCTCACACGACAAGCCTGGAGCCACGGAGGCTCGGGTCCCTGCGCAGGGAGGAGGGCGGGGGCGGGGTGGGGACGGTAACGCAGGCGCTGGTGGTCGGGGGGGGGGAGACGGGACTTCGAACGCACTGGTAGTACGGGCCACTGGGGGGGGTGGTCGGGGGGCGCAGGGAGGCGGGGGCGGACGCGGCGCTTCTGGCTCGGGATAGGGGTGCGGGCTCCACCTGCCGGTGGGGCCAACCTCGGGCGGGGCGACTGCAGAGACCTCGAAGGTGGGGCGAGGGCTGCGGGAGCTGGCGTTGGGCGTGTTGGAACGGGAGGGAGCGATTGGGCGAGAATGTTCTGATCTTCACGTTCCGGGGTCGGCGCCAACAGAAGAAGCTATGCACGGGCGGGTTGAGAGTAGCGTTGGAAGGGTTGGACAGGCAGAGCGGGTGTATTCGTTGGGAATAAAGCTCTCGCTGGACCAGGCTGTGGATGCCTGGCGTGTTCAACGGGCCACGCTAAGTAGCTCGCCCCTGTCGGGCACGCTGGATTGTCTCTGCAGAATCGCTGATTTAGGCTCGTTTTTGCTGAGGCAATGTAAAGGGAGTGTGAAGCAGTTGACTTCCGTCGTCGGTCCACGACTTTTCGCACCACATGCTGATGTGAGACAAGTGATGCATTGGTTTGGGGAAGTCAAAAATGTTCCTCACATAGACCGTTTGTTGCGAGCGTTATCACCGTGTTTGTCGGTGGACGTTGCACAAGGTGGCCATCTCACAGAGGAGGTGGAGTATGGCAATCACTCGGGTGTTAGGGGTAACGCAGATGGTAATTGCCAAGAAGGTGGTGACTGATGTGGTTACGGGTCGTGCGTTGGTGTTCAACGCGAATTTTATTGAAGAAATTCAAGGAATCCGCCTGTCCCCATTGAGTGTAGTCGAGGAGCCCAAATTTCGCATCATTCATGACTTGACATTCGCAGGGTCTGGCAATCGGTCGAGTGTCAATGAGGATACCGATTTTGAGTGCACTCCACCGTGTGAGCTGGGTCACGTTTTGCGCGATGTGTTTTTGCGAGTGTTGTACCTCCGGCAGAGATTCGGTCCAGACGCACGCATCGTGTTGGCACGTATTTATGTGGAAAGAGGCTTTTCGACAGGTTCCAGTAGACCCAGAAGGTGCCCCGACGTTTGGGTACAAAGTGGGGAATCACGTGGTGGTGGATCTTCGATTGGGGAATGTTTTCGGCAGCCCTCGAACACTCACACACTCACACCACATTCCAGCACGCTCATGTGACGGCCCAAGGAGCCACTGCCGTTGACCATGTAACAGTGGTGCCGTCGCGGGGGGGCAGGGCTGCTGCCCTGCCTCGGGATTGCGTGCGTATTCAGGATCGTGGCGGTGAAACTGGCAGCGAATTTTTCGTGCGGTACTATGTTGATGACGGCATCCTCGTCGAGGTCCAATTGTTTCCAGAGGGTCGGAGGTGCATTCGCGCGTTACAATCTCTCGCATCCGATCACTTCCGCTTGTTAGGAGAACGGGGCCCAGACGATCCGGCATTGTTATCCGCGCGGAAGATTACTAGTTGGGATTCACGGTTGGAGGTGCTGGGTTGGATAGTGGACACCGACGAGTTGTCAGTGACGATGCCACCCACAAAAATGCAGAAGCTGGGCCGCCTGATGGCGGAGTGGCCGCCATCTCGCACGTGGGCGTGGGAAAAGCAGGTTTCCCAGCTGACGGGTTTTTTTATGCATGTGGCTTTTGTGGTGCGGCCGGGCAAGTTTTTTGTGAACCGACTATTAGCAGAAGTTGGGATGTCGCGATCGGCTGCTGCATCCGAAACTTCGTCATTAGGGCGTGGGCGGCGCGTCGTTCTGGGTCCGGAATTTCACAGGGATCTCGAGTTTTGGCGATGGTTTGCGACCGAGGGGTTTGAAGCCATCGGGGGTCGCCTTTCAGCGCCCATGTATAATTTGGTATCTCGTCCCCCTCAACGCACGATATTTTCAGACGCATCCAAGCAGGCCATCGGGGGTTTTTGTTTGGAAACGGGCGTGTATTGGCGATACGATCTTACGAAGGACGGGCAAGAGCGATTTTGCGGTTCAAGTCGGGCAGTGAAGGGCGTGAACGATATTTCTATTAACGTTTTAGAGCTGCTCGGGATGGTTATTTCATCATGGATGTTGGTGGGTTTGTGTGAAGATCTCCCCGCATAGGCAGGCGATTGTGTGCGTGTTACGGGGAGATAACGAGGCAGCAGTGCAGTGGGTGCGACGTTGCCGGGGGGGGTGAAGAGCCGCGATCGGGGGCGCTGATGCGTCTCCTGGGAGTTCTTGAAATGTCCAGTGGGTGGAATTTTGACGCCTTGCATGTGCCCGGCGTTTTGAATGACGCCGCTGACGGAATCTCTAGGTCGAAAACCTCCGACGTACACGCTAATCTTGTTCGTGTCCGCCCCCAAATCCCGTGGCAGGTTTGGGATTTGGGGGAAAACGGCAGAGCTCTATGTACCTCAGTGTTGGCCTCGAGCTCGTCCGAAACGCCGTTGCGCCTTCGACTGAGCGAGCTTACCAGGGGTATTTCGGTTCGTGGGTGGACTTTCGCTTGAACGTGGTAGGTGAACCGGTGTTTTTAGAAGCTTCCGAAAATCCGGTGGCGAACGTAAGATCCCTTTTAGAGTACACAGCTTACGCAGTAACAACTACAAAAATGCAAGCCCTAACCGCGGAGAGTCACTTGTCGGCTATCAATTTGTTGCCCCGATCCTCGCGTGGTTTCGAGTTAGACACCACTCACCCGTTACTTCGAAACGCACTTAAAGGTTCCGCAAGATCGCACGCAGCCGCGGGATCGCAACCGAGAGTACGAAGGCCGCTGTCGTCCCCCAAGCTGCTTGGGGGGGGGCACTTGGCGCAGACATGGGGGGTTGGGGGGGCGCGTTTTGTGGCTTGCACTGGGGGCGTCATTTTTCTTTCTTACGCGGGCGGCGGAGATGTTCGCCGAAACGAGTACACGTATGCACGAGATTTATTGTTTGAGGCGGGGAGACGTAGCCTTTTTCCGGGGAGAAAAACAGTTGGAAGGGGGGCAGTGGTCGACGGCGGATCGAGTTGAAGTGCGGTTTCGAGGGTCCAAAGGCGACCAGTTGCGCAAGGGCGCAATACTAACTCGAGCCAGACGAGGTCCGCCACGATCAGTAGTCGCTGGGGGGGGCGCTGTTTATTTAATGGTTGAGTTATTGTCGTGTTACCTTTTCCTTCCCCCGTCGGCACCGTTAGTGGCGTTTGGTTGTGGCAATGGCAGGTGGTCGATGTGGACGCAGGCGCAGGCCACGAGGGCGTTGCGACAGGTGGTGTCAGTGGCGGGAGTGCAGGCAGAGGAGTATGCGTTGCACTCCCTGAGGATTGGGGGTGCCACGCACCTGTCGGCCGGGGGCGCTGATCCCGAGGTGCTGAAGCGCGAGGGCCGATGGGCGTCGGGGGCATATAAGGGGTACGTACGAAATCATGGGAAAGATGCACAGTGGGTGTCTGGCGTGATGGTAGACGGAAGTGAAGGTTGCAAGAAGCAGCCAGGGCAAGGGACTAAGTGGGGCGAAATATAAATAATGCCGAAGGTTGGGGGGGGGGGGGTCAGAGAGGGAGAAAGAGCATACGTACACCAAGTCAACTACCGTAGTGAGTGGGAGGCCGGCGAATATGGAGTTTTACGCCGGGTGGAGTGGTAGCTGACTTGCGTGTGTACGTATGCTGGAACGGGGCTGTTTGGAGGTCAGCCCCGGGGTTTTCCCTGCCCCCCCCCCTCTTCGAGCGAGGGGTGGCACATATTTAATTGACACAATTCGAAAGCAAAGTACAGAGCATAATAATATTTCCGTGGGGAGCACAGCGAGGCGAGGGAATGCGAGTTTTGTACGTACGAAAGAATTGGCCAATCATATATATATGCTGAATGTAGGTCCTGTAGTGGTCCACACGTACATGGGGCGAGTTGACTGCGTACTGCAGCAGTGCCGAAGGAACACCTCCCTGAGAGCTGACGAGCAGACATCAAGCAAAGGGCGTCCAAGCCGTCAAGCCAACAGTGTGGGGAGGTGTTCAGGAGAGTGTCCTTTTTTTTCCCACCCACCCGCCCGTGCTTTTGAGGGAGTCAGTGGGGAGGGGGAAGGGATAGTAGCAGCAATTCGTAACTTTGCATGATTCGGGTGCATCTAACGGAAGTGTTTTGTTGCTGTGGGCGTGTCACGGGATCTGCAATATGGAGCAGACGTGGGGTCGCGGACTGTGCGAAAGATAGGTCGACCGGTGCATGATGTCGCATGAGCGTGGTCGAAGGGGGTGTTACAAGATACGATTAGTACGACGGAAGGCCGAGTGTGGTGCCGGGGGCCGTGCGCGGACATCGAGGCTACGATTAGTACGACGGAAGGCCGAGTGTGGTGCCGGGGGTCGTGCGCGGACATCGAGGTTGCGATTAGCACGACGGAAGGCCGAGTGTGGTGCCGGGGGTCGTGCGCGGACATCGTACAGGAGAAGGGTAACACGGGCTCGAACGGGCACAGTCCAAAAACTAGTAGGGTCAGGGAGCATCCAATAACGGAAGGGGTATGGTTACGTCAGTTGGCGAGTGTCATGCGGGTATGAGAAATTACGGTTGAATGTGGTTGGTTGGGGAGCGTGCCTGCGAATGGGATGCAGGAGGTTGAGACCGGGCATGACTGGGGCGGTGTGTGACGTATATTATCCTTTGAGTGAGTGTGGCAAGTGGAATGATCTTCCGGGGGGATGGGAGGCCGGCGAATATGGAGTTTTACGCCGGGTGGAGTGGCAGCTGACTTGCGTGTGTACGGATGCTGGAACGGGGCTGTTTGGAGGTCAGCCCCGGGGTTTCCCTGCCCCCCCCTCTTCGAGCGAGGGGTGGCGCATAACTAATTGACACAATTCGAAAGCAAAGTACAAAGGTAAGGAAAAATAAGAGTGCAAGGCCGAAAGTTGCAAGTCTTTCCCATAGTTGACAATCGAGTCCCGGGTTTCCAAAATAAGACGGTTGCATGACAACTGTCAGTCCCGCGCACACGCAGTGCGGACGTGCGGACAGAGTGGAACGGGAAACGCACAGAGCTTTAGACGTAGATTCCAGGTCGACCCCTTCAGAACTGCACGCACGTGTTTGGCGACAAACTACTTGTAATTACGTAGTGTGGTGAGGCCATTTTTGCAGTAGTATATGGTAAAAGGGTTAAGATACGAGACCACGTTCCATTGAAATTTTTGCTCGACAAATTTCCGGTGTGCCCAAGTTATCCTTCCGGTCTATTGCACCATACCAGCCGACACCTGACAAATGCCTGTACTGCTACTGTACCTGCCTGTTCTCTAGGAGCGGCACGCCTCTCGGATGGTGCTCGGGTATCACTTAAAGCTTGTACTCGTACTAATGGGTGTTATTTTTTGGCGTTTTGACAAGATCTCCGTACTGCAATCCCAACTACAGTACCACACACCAAAAGAGCGATTCGATCATTTCTGTATGCCGACGGCGGACGGTTTTAGCGTGCATGCATATGATAGCACTCCTCCCTCCTCTTACACACACAACACATACATTTAAGGTTTCGCGGCTTTTGGTCTCTATTATTGTGATTGGTGAGCAAGTAAGTGGGCGGGCCATCCATGATGACCTTAGGTTTTTTCAAACTTCAAACAGCCTTGAGTATATCCGTTTCTCCGTCCCACCTGTTGCCAAAGCCACCCAACTCTAGCACCTATGTACCTCGGGCCACCCAACTCTCTCTATATATTCGTATATACGTAGATATATAGTTCACAACGGTACGTGTTTGTATACGGTACGAGTATGGCAGGTGGGGGCAAACTTTCAAAGTCGAACAGGTCCACCTTGATGCGATTTTTATTTGCAGCAGGCTGCTGGATGTCGACGGGTAGAAAGGACGGTTTGATGTGAAAGCACACACAGGAAACACAAAAAAACACATCACACGTAACTCCCTCTTTTACCAGAAACAAGAATGAGCCCATCCTAAAGCCCGGATGAAACACAGAGGGTATCGGGGACGTGAAAAAAAAGCTTACAGCACTCTAAAACCGGTACAGCTGGCACTTATTAATGCTATTAAGTATTAGTAACTGCTGTGTACGGGCATGTGTTTATACGCATAGCATACACATGACATGTTAACAAACGAAGGGATGGGGGGAAAAAAAACGAATGAACCGCATCCAGGGATACTTTTTGTGTGTTTTGTCGTCTGTAACAAATGGCGGTTGCCACAACCGGGTCTCTACTTATACCAGGTAGTAGTGACGGGGCAGCCAAAAACGCGTGGATTGGGTGGATGCCCGGCCCAATTCGCCACCAGATATTATATTGCAATACATCAACCCAGCCTGATCCCAAGTATTGCCGTTTTCTCCCCAAAACATGGGTACGCCCGCAAATCGACTGTTATTATTAAGCAAACGGTCAATCTTCAATCTGTGTCTTCGATCTGAATCTGAACGAGACCTGGAACGAGAACGTATCGCCGAGTTCGACGTATAAAATACGAAAGTTTTAGTATGACGCTCGAAAATTGAAGTTAAAGTTGCGGTCAAACACACATTCCGGACACAGGTTCCAGAGCTGTCTTCGAATGTTGCAAGGAATGTTAATTGTTAATATTGCATGTACTCGTGACCATACTATATATAGTATAATAGTATAACAGGTCATATAGGGTATATCATAGATATATGCAGTAGCAGATGATGAGTATATAGATGCCTCCAACTTTCAGCAATGCACGTTGCCACAGAAAGCAGTATCACTGCTGTATAACACGCTACAACAAGAGCGACAGGACGCCGGTGGTATCTGAGAGAATGCGGTGGCATCTTACGTAACATACGTCTATATATAGGTTTCATGTGAGCCTTGAAGGCATCATTGCACATATTATATGATACAACAGTAGTCAGTAGTATCAACATGGGCCCCGCAGATTTTGTTGGTTTGTCTCTATTGATCTATTAATCTATTATCGGGGTGGACGCATTTTGATAAGTGAGTATTTACGGAGGTTTTGTGCTTGGCGCCTGAAGCTGACCCTCCGACCCGAACCCTAACTCGAACCCTATGCCAGATGCCAGTGGTCAGTGCTGGGATGCTAGACTCTATAGGTTGACTCGGCCGGCTTGGATGCTGTGCTTGGTAAGACTCTACTCGTAGGTTGACTCGGGATGCTGTGGCTGGGAAAAGACTCCAAGTTGCTTGAGCCGCGTATAATATACCCTTTACGTACCGAAGCCAACCAGAGGGACTAAATAGCTACCTTCTAGTAGGAAGATGAGATTCACTACCATCAAGCTTGAAAATTACGGGGGAGTATACTAATCAGAACCAAATATGGTTATGTAAAATAGAATATGGAATAGGTTTTTGGCGTCTATTATATGCTCTTTCTTTGTATTTCGTGTTTTAGCACAAAGATGAAGCGGAATTGAGTAGGAAGCGTCACACATCCGTTGTATGAGTGGCGCCCAAGGGAATGGAGAGAGGGGGTTCAGCGGTTCGTATGGAAACTGTAAAAGCAGGAAGGAGACGGCAGACAGGGTAGCAAGGTACCATACCGACTATTTTACTAGTTGGTAGAACTTGTCTGTACTACTATACCGGTACAAAAACTGCCTCGGCTGCATGGAGGGTGCTTTTGTTGTGCTTCGTTTGGTTGCCTATCATTTCCTTTTTTATTTTTGTTTACATTTTATTTTATAATTGTCTGTCACACTCCGGGGACGCACGACACTTTCTTTGTTTTTGTTTTTGTTTGTTTGCTTATTTTTCCGTTTTTCCTTTTCGCTTCTTCTTTTCTTGTCATTTTTTCTCTTTCGCGCATCTGGATTACTAGCAGAGTAGGTCGTGTCTGTCATCGTCATCATGTCTGCTCTGCTTACTGCATTGCAACGTAGTATCTCTGTGTCGTGGTTCTGTGCACCACAGAAGAACTACTGCTGCTGTACGATCTCTTTTTTAGGATGAATCGGCACGGACACTGCCCGGTTGTGCTGGATGTCGACGGGTAGAAATAACGGTTTCGTTTCTTGTGATGAACACACACACGCATGTAGGTTCTGATGTTCTGATTGCTATCGCCCCCCGTAAAAACATGTCACCAGCAGATAATAAGCCGTCGTCAGTCAAGGAGACCACAACGCCACAACGTCTACGTACGAGATTATGCCTCGGTGAATGTGTGGATAGAATGTAACTCCGCTCTGTCGGACTCCAGAGGGAAAAAGGTTGAATTAATAAAGTACAACTATGTCCCGAAATATAAGCACCGTTTTGATTGAATATTAATATACAAAACTTGCTTATATTTTAAGCACCTTTTTGATTGAATATTAATATACAAAACGTGCTTATATTTCGGTACAAGAGGTACCAGGTAACTACCACAGCATGGATCGGCTACACACTACAACATAGTAGAAATACTCGTAATAGACGTACGTAGCGAAAGGCTACACCAACCAGCCCCGGTTGCTGGTTTGCTGGGGCGTGGGGGGTGTGTCCGGCGTGGAACGTAGGCATGCATGAATACATCAGTAGATATCGGTGCATATATGGACCACACGCGTGCAGCGTGATGATATAATAATTGTGATATTATTGTGGTGCTGCGTGCTCTACCTACCGCTCGCTGTAGAGGCGCTTAATAAGACCGCAGTACGATGATACTCGTCATTATTTTGCTGGCTATCTATGATAAGGTGCCCCTTTGGGCAAAAAATAAAAAATATAGGGCAGCGGCCAAAAACAGGTATACCTGGTCCGTTTGCGGCCAAAAACAGGTACATACTTAAAACCAAGTAAAAAACGCACTCCACGTGCCCCGCCATTGGTCCAAAACTCGTTGTACCTGCTTTTGCCTATTTAAAACCCAGGTATACCTGATTTTGTCTACTCTGCTTGACTTTCACCTTTTTGTTGTCGTTTTTAAGTCAATCAGAGGCCCTTCATAGTTCCACCCTATGCCCCCTATACAAATGCCGACGTACGCGGAGACCCCCTCCTCCTTTCGCATCTCGCACCACACGCCACTCGAGCGACACACACACGTATTATCTTCTGCCTGCACACCTCCGCCGAAATAATACGAGATAGAAGGCTCCCCTTCGGGATTGTAGTTGACTTGGAATACCAGGGGTGTCGCAAGCTGAGAAGGGAGAATACAGCAGCAGGCGTTCGTTCCTCGTGCTATTATTAGCAGCTACTCGTATACGTAGCCACCGGGCGAGCACGAAGAACATGAAAAAACTCTACTTGCGTTGCAAGGAACGGCAGGTTCGTGGGGTGTGTTTTAAACTTGCTTTTAGTATGTACCTGTTTTTGGCGCCGAACGGACCAGATGTACCTTTTTTTGGCCGCTGCCCAAAAATATAACAGCACTGCTGCTGTGAAGTCTTTGAAAAAAACAAATCCGTTTTTTTTTTCAGTTACAATAATACAGCAAGCAGTAGTACTGCTGTTTCTGGTATAATTTCAACGTTTCATGACTCCCAACCGAAAACGACATTTAGTTCTCCCCTTGTGGTAATGCTCAGTCAGACCTACTCCATGGAGACAGTTTTAGAGAGAGCGTAAGTCATGCGCAACCTGTTTGTCTCAGGTGCCGGATCGATCCGACGCCTTTTTCATCACGAAAAGTGTCGTTACTAAAAAATCTCAGCAGCAAGAATGTTCATCATTCCGGAGCTCCTGTTTGGTATCTACTGTGGCCGCGTAGGAAGCTATTGGTAGGGGACGGTCGAGCTAGAGACCCAGGTACGTTCGCCTACTATCATTAGTGCTCAGTGTTCTCGTCGAACATCTGAGTTAAACAGTATCAGCAGCCTGAGAAACTTCTATTTTTCAAAATCATCGTATTTGGGTACCAGAGGCATGGATGGGGAGTCATTTTTGAGTACGAGGCACTTTTCGTGATGAAAAAGGCGTCGGATCGACCCGGCGCCTGACACAAAAAGGTTGCCCGTGACCTACGCTCTCTAACACTGCCTCCATGGATTAGGTCTGAGCATCAGAACAAGAAAAATGCCATTTTCGGAGTCATCAATGGTCGAAATTATGCCTGAAATAAGTACGAATTCCAACTGAAAAAGAAAGACGGATTTGTTTGCGGTGCTCTATTTTTTTTCGCCCGAAGGGGCCCGTTAATACAAGGGTTCCAATAATCAATTTATATAGAAGAGAGACAGCCAGTACATGTCGTCGTTTGTGACCACAGACTGCAGACCACACAGCTACGAAATCAAATGAAGAATCGCATCATCAGCACGGACATATTTATAGGGTGCTGGAAGTAGACGGGTTGAAGAATACACAACCACACACCACACCGCTACGAGTATATATTTACACGTATCATACGATATGATGCGAGCACAACAGCACAGCAGTACGACTTCGTACACGTCGTACTCGTACAACGTACGAGTACAGCAGTAGTACCTGTCGTGCAATACAAGAAGACGTAATTGTCTATTCATATCCTTACTGAAGTACCGCGTATCTGCGATGATCTGGCAAACGTATCTGGTACACGACAGAGAGCAGTACGTCTCTGTGTCGTAGTGTTGTGACAACAGAACTGGTACCTTTTTAGGATGAAGAATCGGCACGGACACTGGGTGTGCTGGATGTCGACGGGTAGAAAGGGAGGTTTAACGTGAAGAACACACACACGTACCTGGTACGTACGCATCTACTAAACACAGCGGTATGTACAGCAGTAGCAGCAACCGCGATGAAGATGTATACCTGGTGTATGTCATGTAGAATACCTCCGAGTTCAAGCCATGTACCACGTACGGACAAAGACAAATAAATTAACCCACCTGTAGGCGAGGGCCATGATGATCTTGTCCACGGCGACCCGCAGGCTGTCTCCCGACAGAGGGAACAGGGTCAGCTGGTGACGGCGCAGATGACGGTGCATGGACTCGGACGCCTCAACGCCCATCGTCGCCTGTTCCTTGCCTGCCTCGCAGACTACCCCAGCCAAGAAAAGAGTCGCCACCTCTTGCCTTTTCTCCTCGATCAACTCGGAACACAGATAGAACAGCTTGTGCAGCAGCCATGGCAGCACCAGGGCCTGCTTGATCTCCGGGCAGCACGCGGCCTGCATGCCCTTGACCCATCGGCTAACTGTCCCTGTTAGGGACGAGTGCACGTGCTCGACGAGCTCGGGCAGGAGACAGGCGTAGTCTTCGCTCGTCTCAGTCTCTGTTGACGAAGCGTTCTCGACGCTGCCAACGCTGCTGTCGTTGCAGTCTGTCTCAGAGTCCCGAACACCACCACGCACAACGACGGTCTCGGTGGCGGTGGGTGTGCTGCAGTAGGCATCCGCTCGGTACAGCTCTTCCTCTGCTTCGTGGCGAGCGTTCCTACTGCTGGCGGACTGGGCAGCCTGCTTATCCAGAGCTTTCGACAACCGGAGGTACTTGAGCGACGCCCTCGCTTCGTCGAGCTCGGACCTCAGAGTCATGTTAGTGCGGAGCAACTCTGCTCGCTCGTGCGCTAACCTGGCAACCTCGCGCTGGTCCTGACGGTGCTGCTGGTCCAGCGCCCGGTTCAGCGATTGGATCTCGAGGAGCTCGAGCGATGCCCGCCGCTGCCCCTGCTCCTCTTTCAGCCGCCGCTGCTCCCTTATTTGCGCCTGGTGACTGTTCAGGGCTTCGGTCGACAGAAGAACCGGCTTGTTGATGGAACAGCGCCAGCGCGTGACAGGGGTGATCGACGCAGGCGAAGGCGGCACGGCGGTGTAAGACGGCGCCGGTGGCTTCTCCGACATCGAGGGGGGGGCGCTGGTCGCCATCACGATGCGATCGATAAACTCTGCTGCCACAAGCGCCAGGGAGGGGGGGCTAACCGCCGGCCTGGATAGGGTGAAGTTGTCCGTATCCTGTGAGGGCCAAGCGCAGAGCGAGGAGAGGGTATGCCGGCGAGCTTTTTTTACAGGTCGCGAGGCCTCGCGGATAATGGAAACCCAGTTCGGGGCTACGGGGCTACCTGTAGCCAGATATGGATCTTCGCGAGGGAGAGCGGTATGCGGACCTACGGGCTATGACGGCAGCGAGGAGGAGAACAGATGGAGCTGCAAGCAGGTGGAGAAGAGAGGGGGTGTATCTTGGAGAGAGGGAGGGAGAGGAGAGAGGTACCCTGTAAAGTCGGGAGGATGGCTCGCGACGGGACCTGCGCCTACCACTACTCCTTCCTATAGATGGCCGATGGGGGTATTTATGCCAAGAGAAAGCGCTCAGAGTGTCACTGCTGCTGATGCTTCTGGTATATCGGGCTATCGCGGCTATGGTGACGTATTATCGGTCATACAAAATGTTATGTGCATGTGCTGCTGTGTAGTTGGTTGTTCGGAATGTTCCGAAAAACAACATCATTACGCACCAGTGGACCCTATTTCTTCCACGTAAAATAATGACTTCCCGTAAAATAATTTTTTTTGCTTCTTTTGAAAGTTTCGCGCTGTTCAATTTTATTTGAGTTTTTGTTGGGAACGGAGATTTCAAAAACCAAAGCATAGAACCAGCATATCTGCCAGGCAGGGGGACCCGCCGGAAAGATGTGCAAGCGATGATCACACACAGATGTATATTTACCCGTACACCCGTATACGATACGACTGCCTCGGGTTGCTGCTGCTGCTGCTCGTACTGCCGGCTATTATTATTGTTGTTGCTGCAGCGTCTTTTGCGTTATGTGCAGCACTACGAGTGAGTATGATACTGGTGGTGTTGAGCTGCTCACACATTGTGAATCGTTGAATTTTTGTATCAAGAAAAGAGGAAGAGCTCTGTGATCTATTTCATACAGCAAAGAAAGCAGCAGTATATGCCACACGGAATGGTATTCGTAGCAGTATATTTTTACCACTCGTATGCTCGTATTGATAGTAGTGCAATATGCGGCCCTACGTAAGAATAGTAAATTCATATTCAAAGGGGGACTGCAACATTGACATTATTATCGTTATTGGTAAGTTTGTCAAAGATAGGTGTACTCGTAAGTGAAATAATATGCATGATTGAAATAAGAAGAGCTGCAAATTGTCAGATGGTAAATAAAGCAAATAATTACAAATTCATACGAGTACATTCACATACATACTCGTAAATCCAAACAAAAAATGATTTTACTGCTGCTGCTGCTGCCGTCAGTATGCACGAGACCACGAGGAGCACGTACGACAGAAAATTGGAGCTTCGGTGAAAAGGTTAACAGCAGCCAACAACAAACAGGGTCAACAGAGGAGGAAGTCACACCCTCCACCCTCCCCACGATGCCAGCTCTGCTCCGTTTTTCAACACTGCAGATCTTAGATATATACGTACCAGGATATACCTACTTGTGGACCAAGTGTGGACATAAAAAATATCCGAGGCGCTCCAAACCAATAAGGGGGCACACCAGGGGCATACTTTGGTACTACTGTATTAATACAGTGATTTGGGAGTAAAATACGAGTACGAGTATTAAATTCGGGAGTCGTTATCGTGAAATTTGTGGAGAAATCACCCACTCTCAGATAAGAAATCCAGCCTGGACCAGGTTTCCTGTTTCTTATTACAGTAGGTGTCCTGTACTGCTGTACGACCACAACAACAATGAAAATAAACCGTGGCTTCTTCTGGCTTCTTTGGAAATAAATATGATCTCGTCGAGATCTTTTCATCATGGATTCGTATAAAAAAAACGTGCGCATAAAACATATACTCGTAGATCCATCGCGTGGGTATATATATATATATGCGCTATTATTATTCGATGCGAGGGAAGCAAGGAAGGGCTGAATGAAGTCTACTCGCGATAAAAAAATCAAGGCACGAACCGTACGTAGTGGGGGAGGAGGGGGAAGAGAGCCACTTTTTGTTGTCACCCCGGATCTAAGTTACGACTACGTATTATTTAGGTAGTTAATAAGAAGGAGAGATAATAAAAATATAAGGGCTGATGAAGACAGGCTAATATAGTAAATGGGATGAAACAAACAAAAACAAAAAACGCTCGGCGTCTGCCTGTTGCACTCTCTTTCCGTTGTCGAGGAAATCAGCTTCGAAACTTGTTCGAGGGGGTGTGGGTTATCTCGACAATTTTGCGGTGGTACGAAGACATATATATACATGCCACCAACTAATTGTCGTACCTGGTGGTACTCGTGCCTGGTACAACAGGTTTTCAGTAACTCGCATACCGGTACGAGTAGCTTTAGTTTTACAACAGTAGATCAGATATCGCGGTTTTGCGCCCAGTCCGGGGAGACTACATTTTATGAGAAAAATGTGCTGAGAGAGCGTTCGTCTCGACCTCGAGGAGTGCAGATACTCGTCATGATATATCGGATACTACGAGTGTATACTCGTACCCTCTGCTGCATGGATGGGCGAGGGCTCTGGCTCCAACCCAGAGCTCTATCTAGACTACGCGTGGAGCTACTGTACGTACGTAGCAGTACTACAGCATATTGCTGTTGTTGTTGCTGTGTGTGACACGAGCGACGCGAGCTGCCTTCAAAGTCGACGGTCGACTTGGACTGGTCGCTGGTGGACTGGTCGATTGATTGGTCGATATGGCGGTTTCATGTATTTTTTGTTCCGTTTCGATGCTTTGTATGTGGCGTACGAGTATGTATGTCTTTGTTGTGGCGTGCTGCGTCCTGCCTGGCCGTACACAGCCACGGCATGTGTGGCAGAGAGCAGGGCTAGAGGGACTGCGGGAGAGGTAAGAGGTACGAAGTACGTACGAGTACAGGAGTCGTCGTGCGTCAAGCTTTACAGGCGAGATCCCCGCAATGATCTTGCAGTCCGTCGCATATATACTGTTCTGCACGTAGAGGAAATGGTGATTCGAGACTTGTGTCGAGTTTCCGCCCGTACAATATAAATGAGCATACCATCCACCACCTTTCGTCCTTTGGCCCCTGCCATACACTCGTTCGTCAGGCATGGGAAGAGTGGAAGCTGTTTGACAGCTCTAATCGGGCTCGATCTGCTAAAAATGACCTTCTCTCTGTCACGTCACATTTCGCGTACTGCGTACGTATCGCTTTCTCTTTTCCATACTTAACGTTCGTTCGTACTCGCACGCAGAAGGAGTACGAGTACGTACTCGTAGCGGCATATTGATGCCGGGTATCCGGATCCTGCAGCGGCTCAGGCGCAGCGCCAGTACGCCAGCGAATCTCCACGCCGAGGACAACCAACCCTCGGGACGTTAATGCAGAACTGCTGCGGGAGATAAACATCTTACCAGGACCAGTATAACAATGGCCCTGTTCTGGGACGGAAATCCGTCTACGCAGTCCTTCCTCAAGATTGTGGGGCTATCGGCAGCTCCTCAGCTTTCCCCAAGAAGTCGTGCTCGCACGAGTAGCCGTCCAGCTTCAGCTCCCGCACGCGAGGCTCATACAACGCATGCAGCTCATGCATATCAGTCTTCGTCGAGACATCGCCACACGACCAGTCATCGCGAAGTGTACAACACTGCTAACAACAACGTTAGCCCTGCTGACACTGGTGTCAGCCGCGCATTCGACAGCTGTGAGCGACCTGGTGTTGATAGCATCGACGAGCGAGGCTGCGTGAGCTTTCATGACGCCGCCGACCGCTACTATCGTCGCGACGAGCGTGAAAGGGGGAGGATGAGAGCGCTGGGGCACCGACTGAGGCAGCTTAAGGAAGAGAACGCCCGCCTGCACGCCGCCATGTTGGACACACATACTGGCTGGGGGTCGAAGCGAGGAGTGGACGATGCACAGGGGGGAAATCTGGAGCTGATCGCTGCTCTACTGGCTGCCAGAAAGGGGGCCGAGAAGAAATCGAGGAGGACACAAAACAAAGCCAGGATTCTCAAGGTGCCATTGTCAACATGCATGTTGTTATACTTAGGGTCAGCACTATTAATACGTGGTGTACCAGTACGTCATATGAAGTGTGAAACAGTGTTTTTGGCGTGAATCGTCCAGACGTGTGAGCGATAATTGTTAAAAAAAAAACAAAGCACGGCAGTGGGTCTTTCACTTGTGCAGCTTAGCGTGCACAATTTTTTCCCCTGCGTATTGGCTTTTTACCCCGCTTGAGCCCTGTCTGTGCTCATGGGCCTGTTCGTGTATATTCTGTCGTCGGGACCATTTCCCGGTCCTGAGAAGAAAATACAGGTAATAATTTCCTGGTCCCGAGAAGAACACCAGATAAGACTGCAATACGTGACACGTTTTCGCTGCCCTAAATACCAAACATGCCACATACGAGAGCGGTCTTTTCTGGCCCGTCAAGGCCTCTAGTAACCTTATTATACTGGTTTTAGTGTAGGTGGCCGGTCAGTTAAGGGGTCAAACTGCGGTCTCCTACATAACATACGTATATGCTAAATATGCGGTGCGATTTAACACCGCGCGGGCTAAAACGAAACGTTGGGAAGGACTCGCCTGCGCACACTGCTGTTCTCCTTTTGTCACCACGATGTGGTTTAACCCCCCCGCAAACATGCCCCCCCCCCGTCCCCAAACACACCTCTGCCACTGGATACGTGCCTCCCTTTGAAACGTGCTCAAAGAACGAGCGTCGAACACAGCACGCTGCACGACATCGTAATTCAGCAGTTATCCAGTACGGCGTCTCATCACCAAGAAGCCCGCCGATCGAGTTACCGACGGATTTTCCTGGAGTCAGCCCGACCACGAGACGATACCAAGGCAGCAATACCACTGCAGGCGTTATCAATGCCGATTCCGGTGACGTCGATCCCTTGAAGGCTATGGCTGGCGGTACACCCGCTTCCAACGCGGGAGGTGTGACATTATCGAGCAGTCTTAAAGGCATGGACGATGCGACAGACAGGCTATTTGTGTCCGACGTACCTGTCCATGACCACCACGCAGTAGCGGGACCGGCGTCCGTCAAAGGTCGCAAAGCTGGCAGATTTAGCAAAGACAGCGAACATAGCAAAGATAATCAAGATATCAAAGACGGCAGCAAAGATAATCAAGATATCAAAGACAGCAAATATAGCAAGGCCCGCGAGCCTCAGGGGACGCTGCCAGGACAGCCCCGGTCCTTCCTCTCAGAGAGTTCAGCTGTCCGCGCGTGGGCCGATGGTTCTGCGCCGATTAAGAAATCGGACCGAGAGAAGGAGGGGGAACAGGAGGAAGAGGAGGGGGAGGAGGGGGAAGAGGAGGAAGACGGGGAGGAGGAGGAGGGGAAAGAGGAGGGGGAAGGGGGGGAGGAAGAGGAGGCGAAAGGAGTTACTACGACTGTTGAAAGGCAAATGATCGAACGAAGGTTAGCGAGGGAAAAAGCCGAGAAAAAAGTGCTTCAGTATCACGGGGGAGGCGAAAAACGAGCGGTGACCGAGCGGGGCTTGAATGGGCGACCAGTAGCTAGGGAAACAGTTGGAAAAAAAGGGATTCAGCTTGACGGGGAGGGCGTTCATCGGAAAGTAATCGATCTGGCTCCGAAGGTACTGCTAGCGCGCGAGATGGAGGCCGCGCGGAGACGAGAAGAGAGAGCGGCGGCAGCAAGAAAAGAAGAAGAAGAGCAGCTCCGCCAGTCTACAGCGTTTCGTGCAAAAGAGGTTTGGGTCGACTAGTTGCTGCTGATGTTGCTGCTATCGTTGTTGTTGTTGTTGTTGTTGTTGTTGTTGTCGTCGCTGCTGCTGCTGCTGCTGCTGCTGCTGCTGCTGCTGCTGCTGCTGCTGCTGCTGCTGCTGTTGGGGTTCTTGTTGTTGACGATGCTGTTCTGCTGCGGTCGTTTTTTGGCATACCGTACAGTTTCCGTGAGGGCGCGTATCACACTGGTCAAGTTTTTATTTCAGGTCGGGACGACCTCCCACAGTATGAACTTTTTGGGTTACCGGCCATGTAAAAAGTCGTTTACTTGTATGGATGTTTGATGCATTGGACTCGCATTGGAAGTAGATTTACATCCATGGAAGTAAAAACAATCGATGGAAGTTAGATTTACTTCCATGAAAGTAGATTCCACGTCCACGGAAGTTGATATTAGCTTTCATGGAGCCTTCCAGCAACTTCCATAGAAGCTTGCAGCAACTTCCATGGAAGAAATTAACTGCCAAAAAGTTGGATTTAGTTGCCACGGATGTTGTGTAAGCTTCCATATAATCTGCCCCCATGGGATGTCCCACCTCCGCTTGGGACCCTGCTCCCACTTGGTACCTTGTCCCTGCAATGGGCCCTTCCCATTTGACACCCTTCTCCCACCCACAAGGTGCACACATATAATTGGCCCTTCGCAGGAGCCACCGGAGGCCCACCAGCCACCTTGATCCCAGGCACCCACCCCACCGGCCGTCCACAGCCACGTCCATGGAAGTAAACTGTTACTTCCAAGGAAGCAAAAATACTTGCATGGGAGTAAAGTTTACTTCCACGTCTGCTTCCATGGAAGTAATAAAGTCAATGGAAGCTGGTGGGAGTAATGGAAGTCGGCGGATTCTTGTGGAAGTTAATGGCGGTTTAGGAAACTTGTGCAAGTAGGTGGGAGTCTATAGTGGAATATGGAATATCTTGGGTAGCTTCCCCCGAACGTGGTTGATTGTGGAAGCTTCAGTTGATGGAAGTTGGTGGGAGCTTCCATTTCCACCAAGAGTGGAGTTTCCACGTACTTCCATGGAAGTATGTGGTAGATCCCGTGGAAGTAAACGAAAAAAGGGAAATAATGTGGTGGACCCGGCCGGAATCAGGACAACAGATAAAACGGGGACAAGGTTTTTATAAAAACCCGTATGAGTACAGCAGTACTCGGATCCCATCCAGCCTCTGATCCAGCCCGATGCGCAGAGAACTTCGTACGGTAGTAGCTTCAGGTGCTAGCACGTAAGAACATTTCCTCTCGTACACAACAAGCGACCCCAGGTGTGCGTGCCTGGTCTCCATTGGGGGGGGTCGACTTGCGTCTGTATTGGTGATAACGTGTGCTAGCCAAGACTACTCATTCAGCGCTGACTCAGCGCTGCCTAAGTACTCCAACAGATTACCCCTTTCTAGTTTACAGTCTCGCACACGACAATCCCCCCCCCCGCCGCCCCTCCTCCCCAATCCAATGCACAGATAACTCTCGAGCACCATCTTCGTCTATGCCCGCGAAAACACCCCCCAACATTCACAACGTCCCGCTCAATACAAGGTACATGCCACAGGCGGCCCCTCCTGGGCCACGATGAAAGCAAGCCAAGACCTCGCAAGGAAAGACCGAGTCCGAGACAGAGCCGCGCTCCTTGCCGCCACGTCCTCGCTCCCGTCACGCATGGCGCGGCAAGCTAGCCTGCACGCCGTTTCCGAAGACCGTGGGACGCCGAACGACAACGCGGAGAGGAGCACTTCTCCCCGGAATCAAGGTAGGGGGCATATGAGCGGGTGTAATGAGCGAGAAGGGCGTTGTGAAGCCAGGGCAGCAGGTGGAGAAGATCCATGTTAACCCCTCGAAGACCCCCTCCCCAAGATAGCTACCAATACAATGATAACTCTTAGGTTATCAAACGTCAACTCGGACGCCAACCGTTGTATGTATCGTTCCCCCAATCATTCAGTGGCCGTTCCTGTAGTCGCCACTTTCTATACATACCGCCAACTTTCTCTTCTGAACTCCCGAGAGGGTTAAACCGGAAGTAGGTACCTAATGGAGTTAGACTACATATAGACTACGTGCATGCCTGGTAGGTTTCCATTTTTCCTTTTTTTTCCTCCCTTGGTGTTTTTCCTCCTCTATCTATGGGGATGTTGTTTTGAGTGATCAATGTTGAAGCTCATGATGCACGTTAGTCGGTTGGCAAACATTACTTATTGTATTAAGCGTAGGTTTCTTTTCTCGGTTGCCCTCGGGTTTCCCCTTGTTTATGAGCATGTTTAGAAGTTGATACCCATGCTGCACGTTGTACAATGGCGAATATTTTTCATAGCAATACTACCTTTGGTGATGCCCATGTCGTAGGACGAGGAGGGGACGGGGACGGAAAGGCGGGGTGGTGGCTGGGGCGGGGGCGGGCGTGGGAAAACGAAGATGGCAAGGAATCGGAGGATATCGGTCGTGCGATGAAGCGGCGGCAAAAACGGTACGAGTACGCAAACTAGTTTCCGTCACCCGCTTGTAAATTTTAATTAGAAGGTCCGTGTTTTTTTAGACGGGGACATGCTGTTCGGCAGTTTGCGACTTCGCAATCAGGTAGAATTCGGTGTGAGCATATTCAAACGCGCGACACCCCCCCCCGCTTGGTCACAGCGCCCACTTTCACAGCGATGAAAACCATACCCCATACCGTAGCTTGACGGCACGACACGCCGACAAGCTGAAGGTCGTTACACCGTCAGGCCAACCTTAAGGGTTGTATCATACGTACGAGGAGAAACGTAGCTTACGCTAAGGGCAAAACGGTCAGGCCGAAAAGATCACAGCGTCCGTCAGTTCAAGCTTGCGTTTTGGTTCGCCGAAATCCCTGCATTGCGTAAGGTCCCGCTGTCTAGCTGAAATTCACCACAGCCTTTAGCTCAACCTTGAGCGTTCCACACGAACTGGTACAATGCAGGGCGTCTAGCATAAAGCAGTAAAACTGACCAAGACCGGATTTTGTATTCTGGAAAGGGTGCTTTCTACACTATCTTCAAATGTAACGCGTCCTGGATTATTATCCACGACAGTAAAGTCCATCCTTATTGTTTAGATGTTTAGCTTTCTTACTAGCGGTAGGTGTCTTGAGCTGCACCCTACATTGTGGTAACGTCGTGATGGGAGTTCGAGTGTTGTATCGGGCCCTTGACCTATGGTGTGGTTTTCGACGATGTCACCAGCCTCAAGGGATGGGGGCGTCAAACCCGGGTTCGAACGAATGTTGGTTTTTGTTGGTGTGTTCCCACATTAACTCATTGTCTTTGTTAAGCTAGACCGAGGTCACAACAAGGCACAAGGAAATGACAAGCGAACAAACTAACACACCTTATTCGTAGCCCGTGCGAGGCCCGTGCACAGTGCACAGTCAGGACTGCGATTGAACGTCAATACATCGTGTATTCATATATACGGCAATTGAGACATTTCGTGCCCGCAGTTTTCTGATTGGTCAATTTGTTAGGTTGGAAGTTTTGATTGGTGGGAAATCCTTTGTCAGTAGCACTATTATCAGGGGGGGCCGTAGTAAATAGAACCTACGGTGCATACAAAAACCTATATGTTAACCTGTTTTCACCGACAAAATTTGGTCCCTATTTCTATGGCCCCCCGTGAAATAATATTCCTGCGCGCCCCTCTAAGGAATGGCAACGTGACATTTTTCGTCGACATCATCCATCCCATCCGCGAACGTATCACCGAATGACCGAAGGTGGGAAGAATCGCTGGCCGCCGTAAAGGCCTCAACGCGAACCGCTGTTACCGTGCCCCGGACCCCGCCGATGGAGAAGAGAAGGCTCATCCACGAAGCCAAGCGGAGGGCGAAAGAGGAAGCCGAGCGCGTGAGTACACGGCCTTAAGACATACTGGCACAGTACAGGGCACCTACGAGTGCTAACAAAAACCGGTAGTGAGAAAATAGTGTTTTGGCTTGTCTTTCTGGGAATGCTTATTATGAGTGATCAAAATTGAAGCTTGTGCTGCCTACTGTCGGGTGGTAAATGTTCAGGCATTATTAGCCCGTTGGGCTATTGGTAAAAGGTTAACCACGTACCTACCCAATCTAAGCCTTATAACACTCTCCCCACCTGGAACGGACCGGATATACGGGTCGACGCGTGTGACCAACACGCGGTTCCTATTTACGCGGATCCAGAAGTAAGAATTTTTCTGATTATTGACATGAGGAAATTCGCTTTTCTTTAAAAAGCGTTTTCATGGTGGTCATGAGATTCGAACTCCAATATGAATATTAACACTAAACAAGTCTTTTTTGTCATTGTGTATTTTCCTATGTTTTATTGTGCAAGATTAGGCTGCTCTAGAGGCGTTGATGACGAAGCGGAAGGAGGACGAAAAACGGCGATTTCAGCGGCTGGTCGCAATGCACCGGGAGAGCGGAAACACGATCAGAGAAACGAACGTCTCCTTAAGGAAGGCTGAGGAAACCCGCAAGGCGATACAGCACAAGCTTGAGGTATTTTATTTCACACCCTATTTATGTACATGCGTATTATATTTAACACGATATAGTGGGCCGAGTTTAGGCTGGAGGCAGGCAGGTACGAGCAGAGAAAGTCAATGTAAATATTGGAAGTCAAGATAACCTACGAGTACAGTATTTGTTTTGGCACCTTCGTTCGATTTTCGTTACGAGGTGTATTTCTTTTTGCGGACTGCGAGAGGTAGAGGGGTCGAAGTTTGAGCCGGGTATTATTGTCGTAGGACAATTCAGATTGTTTTTTAGAGTAACTCCGCCTATACCGGACCGGTATTCACAATAAAAGCTGTCGTGTATATACATGTTGGGTCGCCCACGAGAGACGAGGACGAAGAGATTGACAAAAGCACATACATACATACATGAGCTTTTGGTTGCCTGCTATACACACCAACAATACAGACGCAAACAAAAGACACGTTCGGTTATGAATATCAAAACTCCAGCGAGCGGTGCTTGCATTCAAGTAAACTCCCTTACAGTCAAGCCCAGCCAGAGTGCTACCGAAATGTTGAAATTGCATGTAGTGTAATATGTATGTTTGAACCCTGCCGGGAATAGGAAGTTGTGCGATCCTTTTTGTTTGTTTCATGACCCCCCAAAAAATGGAAGCAGTTAATTTTCTCCCCTTTCGTTTTCCCACAGAAAGAGGAGGTCCAGCGAGCAGCCGCGAGGGCCGAGGAAGAACGCCGACGAGAGGTTTCTCGCGCGGTGAGCGCCTACGTGGCAGAGTCGGAGGCTAGGAGGCGGGAAGAACACGGGGCCGGGCCCCGTCTGGAGGACCTTATTCGAAGCAAAAAGGTGCCGTCCATTTTGTTTCAGTCTGGCTCAGTCTTCTTCTTCTTTCTGTATTGTATGTACCACGCTGTCCCGAAATATAAGCACCGTTTATTCATTAACATTAAATAAAAACTGTTCTTCTGTTTCATTTTTTGCCGCACGTTGTCGGAACACAAAGGCATGATAATAAGTGATAGTTGTCTTCCTTGTACGTGTTTGTCTTCCTTTTACGTTTTTTTATCTTCATTTTACGTGTTTTTCTTCGTTTTGTGGTTTGACACTCTCCCCGCTGCACCATGTTGGATGGCAATTTTTCGTTTTTGTTCTATTTCTGTGTGGGAAACTATAGATATATATATATATCTCCACAGCAGGTTAGATCTCTTCGGCCAAGCCTACCGGTGGTAGATGCGGAGACACACGGAGGTGGATAGTGTGGCGTAATACCACACTCTCGGAGGTTGACTGTTTTTTTGTTCTTAGACTGATCCTGCCGAGGTGACAGGGCTGGAAGGGTTAAGGTAACAAGAAGGCGGTATACCATCTAGGGGATAGGGCCCGACGTTCACATCTATCTTTCCTCCGACACATTTTTTTTAAATCATCCCATTTATTATCTTCGCCCTCCTTTTCTCTCTCCTTATCCCTAGTCGTAACTCAAATCTGAGGTCAACAAGTAAGCTCTTCTTCCTCCTCCCCACTACGGTTCTTGCCTTGCATTTTTTTCGCGAGGAGATTTCATTCAGCCCTTTCTTCCCGCGTCGACTCGCATCGCCAAGCTCAAAGATCGACTCCTCACAGCCAGTAGGAACAATAAAACCCCAAAGAATATCCACCAAGGAAGCTCAACTTAACGTTAGCTTAACTTACATGGTTTTCATTTTATTTCTTCATCTGTTTGTTGCCCTTGGTTTACTATTCTTATATGGCGTATTTATCTACAGTACCTATTAATAATGCGCTTTCCTCCTAAGCCGCCAAGACCACACTGCTGTCTATGAAACGAAAACTGTCCAGGAAGAGAAGAAAGCGGAGTTTCGGGAGAGGTGGAAACTGACCCGCACGGGGCTTCGCGAGGCCTTGCGCAAGAGGCCCAACCTGCTCGAGAGGCAGGAAAAGCACGCGCAGTTGCACTCCAGAAAGCTCGCCGCAGATGCATCGGTAAGCAAGGCAGCCTTAAGTTAATAACCTCACTGCCGCAAAACCTAACCCACTCTATTTACAAGTAAGTTGTCGCTAAAAAAACGCTATAGCTGCAGTGCTGAAGGGGTAACCCCTGTTGTGTCGTTAGAACCGCACCCACAGTTTTGATGACAACCTATTACAGTACTTTGAATCAGAGTTGGGTCCTTTTTGGCAGCTGAAGTAGAAGGTTCATACGTCTTGCGTTTTATTTTTAGACATCGTTTTTCTTTCCACGCCAACTCGTGTAGTAGGAGGTTTTACCTTCAACGGCGCTCGGGACAAGCCGTGCGTGGTCACGGGTGTCTTACCCCCCCCCCGATGCTTTTCGTGTAGGGGACCTGAACCTACCAGAAAGAAGAAGGAGGTATACGAATAGTCGGGAGGAGGAGGAAGCAGATGCGCAGATGTGCTCCTGTGGCAAAGCAAAAGAGAGTAGAATTCACGTACGTAGTGGGAGAATGTGAAATGTACAAGGAGGAACGGGATACTTTAGAAGAGGAAATAAGGAAAACAGACGAATGTGACTTGTACAAGGAGGAACGGAATGTGTTACATAGAAGAGGAAATGAGGAAAATAGACGAATGTGATTTGGATAAGTTTGGTACGCTAGTTAGTAGCGAGAAAACGATCGCTATCTTAGGAGATTGATGGTGGCCACAGGCGGCGAAACAGGAAGGGAATAGGATTAGCGAAACAATTATTTGTAATATATGGAAACAACGTAATGAGCGCCAAAATGTTGGAGGTGTCTCTATTAGGAGTAGTAACGGTGCTTCGTCTTGAAAGGGATGCGTGGTCAATGGTCAAATGACTAAGGAAAACAATAAATGAGTACCCTCCCCCCCCACCGGCGCTTCGCGCTTGGTGTTAGCAATGTCTGCCTGGTCGATGAAAACCCGACATGCTCAGTCCCGGCATTGTAGGGGTGGTCGATGGTCTCAATACTACGGCCATGCATGAATATCAAGTACACCCCCCCCCCTCCCTCCGATGCTTGTCTTCATTTCTATCGCGCATGGGGTTAATTTATATAGCGTTCCCACAGCTCGTCCATTTTCGTCGGCTTTTGCCAACTCGCGTTCTTCTACTGTTCGGTCATGTGCAAAGGAGATACACCCAGCACATATTCGAAACACAGCGCAACCGCCAGCACAGCGGCAGTGTATCATACCGCTAGACCCCAGTACACAGTCTCGTAATCCCTTACTCCCTTACTCCCTGAACCCGTCACTCCCTGAATGATTTTACGCCAATAGCGTACATTTATATTTCTGTCGCTGCGTGCCATGATGTAAAACCGCTTCACGAGTGGACGTGTATTCCCGCCCTACCTCCCTATTACAACGTAGAGAACCATGCCATACATATGAATGTTTTGATGACACGTTGTCAAGCTGAAACTCATACCATCACGCCGTTGTCTAGCTTCACCTTAGGTTGTACGTAAGGACGTTGAGAATACGTTGTGGTGCTTTTCATTGTCAGTTGACAACCTACCAGATGTAGACTATATATACATTGCGGCACGTAGTTTACGTTACGCATAAAAGTTCAAGGCACGAGCCGTAGTGGGAGAGGACGGAGAAGAGCCTTCTTTGTGACCCCGGATCTGAGTTACGATTAGGAAGGAGAGATGAAAGAAGGGCAAATCTAATAAATGGGATGAAAAAAAGAAAAAAATAATGATATGTTCTCGACGTTGTTGAACATGCGATGAGTTTCAGCTCGACAACGCTTGCTCTACGTACTGTACGGTACTTGAAGTTGTGCTATACTAATACCACAGTAATAACATGCAACGGACGATGTTCAACTTGACACCGCGTATGCTTAACGTATGGTATACTCGTAGTAGTCTCAACGTTGTGTTGCATACGGTGGTTTCAAGCTTGACAACACACATGTATGTGTGCTCAACGTAATATGCCCTAGATACTCAGCGTTGTGGCTCTTATTAGGGTACTATTCATAGCACGGGGAGGGGTCTACCCACCTGTGAGACGCTGCATTTGCTACGCCAGGTACCACTCACTCTGTCCGGAAATTCAAGGATCATATGGGCATACCATTAATATATCTGTGGCAGAAACGATTGTTATATCTCCAGGCAGACAGCCACACGGTCCTTACTGTTGCGGGAGTGGTAACATTAAGTGTGCTAACCCTGTGGGAACACGAGAGAACAGTTTTGACGACGAAAAGTGAAGATTGCAGCAACGGCCACTGCGTGACAAGGGGATGATAAAAACTGTCGCCCCGAGTCACAATGCAAGGAGTTGCAAGGTACGGGCGCACACATGGTCCTACCACCCGTAATTTTGGGGGCGCTCACGCCGCTCGTAGACGGTCGATAACCCCAAATTCGTCGTAGTTTTGGTCGCTATCCCTTATGCCCCTCAAAAGGGCTATGTCCCTTAAAATAGGTCCCTTAAAATGGGTCCCTTGAAAAAAAGGGTTATGTCATTCAATAGGTGTCCCAAAGGGGTTGATACCGAGGGCACGCCTGAGGTAGATTTCCATCCTTGGAAAGCGCCGCAGAAAGGAAAGAATAACCCGTTGACCCCGCCCCTGACACCCTTCTTCGTCGCACATACCCCTCTCTCTCCGTGCGTACTATTATACGCGTCTGTCTTTCTACAGTCAGCAAGAGTTTTCCTGGAGAGCAGGGAAGGCTTTTCCGCCGCCGGGAGGCGCGCATCGCGAAGCGGGGCAGAGAGCGGGTGGATGACGAAGGCGTCCGCCGACAACACCTTCAGTGTTCAAGATAAAGTAGCGCTTGGCCTTACGCCTGACGTTGCCGGCACTACTGATAGTAAGACAGCCAGTGTAGTTGGATGTGCTGTACCGACACCCCGCCGGGATGCGGAGCCCCCGCGGGTGGCAGGAGCTGAAGTTGGCGGTGCTTTACCCTGTGGGGGTGGGGAATCGCCGCGTGCAACAGACAACGTAGGTAGTGATGCTGTGTCCCACCAGAATGGAGAGTCGCCGCACTTGGCAGACGATGATGTAGTTGGCGTTACTGTGTCCCTCGGGAATAGAGAATCGGCGCCGGGGGCGGCAAACATTGCGGAGGGGGGCGAGGTGGGTTCTATGGTGTCGTCACGGTCTGTAAGCGCGGAAGGAAGAAGCGGCGATGTAACCGCAGTAGGCCTCGACAAAGCAAGGGTGACGTCCGTGGAATTTGCCGAGACCATCCTTGGAGGGCAGGAAGAGGCAGTCGTGGCGGCGGAAGCGGGGGAGGGGGCGTCCTCTACTTTGTCGCAGACGCCGTAAGTGGAGGATGTGAGCAAGGAACCCCTCGTAACAACACCAGCGGCAGCAATAGCAGCAGCAGCAGCAATAGCAACAGCAGCGGCAATAGAGCCGGCCCGCATAGGGGCGACAGCGAAGGCTGCGGCGATTTCAGTTAGCTCAACAGCGGCGACAAGACAGTACCACCGGCCGTGGTGCTGTCGCCTCCGCTGGAAGCGGAACCGCTCTGGTCGAGGTTTCATTAGAAGTAGCGGCAGCCATTGAAGGATGCGTGGAGCAGGCCAAGTGGGCGTGATGATGATGGAACGTCGCAAGCAACTCGGCACTGTATATAGCCCTTTGCGTGATGTGATTTCGTGAAGCTTTGCACGACTGAACCGCCCCTGCCGTGCTACAAGAGAAGGACCTATCTGCTGTATAGTACTTGTAGTGCAGGGCATCCACTAAGAAAGGGCCGTTGTTACCGACTTTTTTTTTCCTGGTTTCCTCTTTTTCTTTAAATATTAAACAGGAAAAACAGGGGGGAAAAAAATCCTAAATCAGGAATTTTTAACAAGACGGCAAAACATCAAGAACGCTTAGGCTGCACGTTATGGTAAAACCGATCTTGATATCCAGGTCTTCCCTTCCTACCCTGTATGTTATGGCATTTTCCCTCGCGGAGAGTTCACCATCGGACACTCTGTTAAAGGGAACTGTCCGAGCTCTCTTCCAGAGGTCCGAGCTACATGAGCACAGGAACTTATTTCTACAACGGGGCAGCATTCGACCAAAACGTCAAGATCTGACCAAAATCCCGATCGTGTTTCCTTATGTTGGGCCAAATAGACCGAAATAAGTACAGAGAGAGGTTTGCAGAAATTTGTTTAAAACTCTTATCTCCTCTTTATTTCAAAAAGACACCGAAATGAGCCCGTAGAGTAACGGTCTGGTTCGCTGGGAACCACTGGAAAAAAAGAGAGCTCGGAGAGTTCCTTTCAAGAGAACGTCCAATGTTGAGCTCTCCGCGTGGAAGCTTGCTTTGAGTAGATAAAAATGGTAAGATCTAAATTTTGAGATCGTTTTTTCCATAACGTTCGGCGTTAGCATTCCTTTCTTGGGATACAAAAACAGGAAAAATCAGTATTCGTTTTTTTGGGACGAAATGCTTTCTTCGATAATAACGGCCCTATAGAAAACGAGAACATTGAAAAACAGGCTGAAGTTTAGAAGAAACTCAGAAATTCGGTAGCCGGTGCACTGAAGTTCGTGTGGAACCCACCGTTATTTCCCAGATAAGGATAACAAATGCAGTCTGAGATACCTTCCTGTTTCTTACCACTGTGCATAAAGTTTTCTGTATTTTGCACGTTCGTGAGTTGGATCTAGGTTTTTATACTCGTCGCGACGGCGATTGGAGTAACAATTCAATAGACTCGTTCGTTTTCAGGTCGGCAAGTGATACTTTATACTCGTACCCGTAAATAGGTGGCGTATTTTGTGCACCGTCACAAAAATGAATGCTGCTGTGTTTCCCCGCGTCGCTTGGTTAGTCGACCAAGTGCAACGCTTGAGAGCTGGTTTAATACTGTAGATAGTGTTCCAAACATGAAATCTGCACCACAAGAAAAAATGGGCGGACATCCAGTCGATATACGTTCAACAACACCAATCAATGTCCAATGTGTATCTGTCTTCCTGCATTTCGTTCGAAAAGCTCGTCAAGTCGAGTGCCTACCAAATATGCCAGAAAACACGGCACTTTCACCCCCCTTTTTTGACAGACGGCAAATTTCGAAATTCCATATCGTGTGCCCCGTATATATATATACGAGGTATAGGTGGAACACTAATTCATGTATTGGAATTAGTATGGATTCATAAAAAAAAATGGCGTTGTACCGTAGACTTCTGGTGAATGTGCGAAACGGGGGCTTGCCTTGACGGGCGCCAAACTACTAAGGTTTACGAGTAGTGTGGAGCACTCGGCCCTACACACTTGACCGCGGTTCACGTTATCCTTCGACTGATCGTCTCCTGACGTCTTTGGTGCTTGCAGTGATACTGTATTATGTTACGCTCCCCAACATACGCTTGGCTCTGACAAGCCCGGAACTACAGTAGTGGTACAGAGCAGCACGATAAAACAAACAGTTTTTCCACGCGAAGTGGATTTCTGTCACAAAAACGCCGACAACGTAGGAAAACTACCGGGTACATTTACTACACTACGGAAACAGTAAAAAGGGTACGAGCCAAACAGATGACAGCAACAAAGAGCACATAATTCCACCGCCAAATGGCATACCAGGGTCATCCATTCGCACGGAAAGGGACGGATTATCTAAGGCTATTACAAAGTAGGCCGCCCGACACCGCACAGGGGCAAAAACGCCACCAAAATCTTCAACAAGTAAGTGTTGTTCACAGTCACCTGATGCCACCTCTGTGCACCTATCTCTTGTTTCACGAGAGGCAAGAAGCCTGAACACACACCATCCTAACACAATTAGAGCTAAAAACACTGCATCGTATGGCAGCGCCAACGGTATGCGTTGCCCTGCAATTCCCCAGTGTACTGCTTCTTCTGCAGTGTGCTGGTTAATTCTGAAGGTTGGACACTCGCACGACGAGGCCACCACGGAAGAAGGGAAATCAATACGAAGCGTAATAAGGCGCCAGCCAACAATACCGGCACCGTAGCGGTAAACAGCACTACAAAGGCACACTGCTATGCTGGTCAATCCCATTTGTGCCCAGCGATTTCACAGGCACTATAGCGGGCAGTCGGCACTACTCAACCGGTACTATAGAGGGACCACTACCGCATCAAGAGCAAAAGGCCAAAATCGGTCCCTATTCTTCGTTCAGAATGGTACCACGTACACGCAAGTCCCCAGCACAATCAAAACTTCACCAGTAATACTGCATGCTGCACGTGTACCTCTGGTGCACAACACAATCGGAACCACGCTATAACCGCGTAAGAACTGCGCCCATGCCTTTGAGGACAATCTACTTGGACCCAATGTGATAACAAAAATTGCAGAAAAATAGTAAGCAGTGTATATACGAAACAAAAGAGATGCTACGTAACGCTAGCGTGCGTTTCCTGCAGTCACAACTTAAGCTGAACGGGACTCCAACGGATAGAGAGGACTTATCCAAATGGTGGAGAGAGCGCCCGTATCGGGCGGGGAAAATCAGGACACCACAAAACAGGGGTGCGTATAGCACTGAGTGGACGCTGCCGTCAAGACCAGGGCGCTCTTCCCTCCTCCCCAAGAAAACACTACAACACGAGAAAGAGGGAAGGATTCGGCAAGGCATCGCCGTTGAGGCGCTCCTGCCCACGCAAAGCTGCGTGAGGAGGGGGTACGAGTCGGGCAACGACATACGTATCACTATTGATAGTACCGTTATACTGACCAATAGTACTATCTGATATGCTGGAGAATCGCAGAAAAGCACCGCGCCAGGTTGTCGCCAGACAAATTTTTGTCGCAAGACAACAGTCGTTTGTCGTAAGACGACAACCGTCGATTTACGAGTGGTAGCCGAAAAGTGAAAAATACAAACAAACGCAGGATAGAGCCTAAGCGACTCTGTATACCCGTCAACAAGTATCTCCACTTAAGTTGATCCATACGGTGAATACAAGCCACGGAGACCTCACTTTCTCAGAGTTCGTTGCTCGAAGCGTTTCGGCTTACGTCTGCATTTTAGGTCCACCGCTTCACGCAATGACCGTTCTCCTTTTCTTCCTCGGGCGTAACCGCTCGGTTTCATGTAACACTCGCAACGCCTTTCACAACGCTACGACTGCCATTTCTGCTGTGTGGCGCGATCAGTGACACGTATCATACGTGCGATATGTACAATATCCCTTCTACACGATACTTGGCCTAAGCACACCCTGCCGGGGGCTACTGTCGAGCTGTTGAGACTTCTTGTAGACATGGTATTCTACAGTAGTCTTGCTTGGTTTCCATAGCATTGGATACCGTGTTTTCCAAAGCTTCTTCGTGTCCTTAGCCTGTCCAAACAATTTTTGTTTTGCTTGGTGTCCTCCCCAGCAAAAGAGGACACCGCGCTCTCCGAAGCTTCCCACACGTCGTACAGATCGCGATCTAGAAAATCCAGCTCCTAACCTGCCGTGATGAGATAGATGTTGTGCAGGATCTGCATCGTACAAACCCAACCCAAGAAACATGGTTCTAGTTTACGTAAGATCATGCAGGTTATACAGCTCCCACTCTGCAACACGGGCTAGGTCATACAACATCAGGAATATACCTGTCAGAAAAAATATATATACCACCAAGTACGAATCGATTATCTGTCCGAGGTGCGAAAGCTTCACATACCCTTAAGCCTGCCCTAATCGAGTGTCCAATTTACACCGCGCTAAAACAAATATGGACCCCTTTCGAGTTGGCGTCAGCGACCGATGGTCGGTGTTACCGGGGTCCACGAACGCACACAAGTTGACGACGGTTACAAAAATCCCTGCTGCACGAGTTCCTGGCGGCAGCTGCAGTATTAACTTTAGTCTTGTTTGGTTTCCATAGCCGAGGATACCGCGTTCTCCAAAGCTTCCTTCACCTCCACGCTGCCGCCAAGGAACGTCACCTGCAACAACAAAAAAACACGGAGGAATAAAAAATGGAGCACCAGCAAGAAAAAAAAAAACACGACGACGATATCAAAGAGGGAGCTGTGTAGACCTTGCCCAAGCTTCGACAAAATTGGTGGAACGACGATATCGAGAGGGAGCTGTGTGGTCCATGCCCAAGCTTCGAAAAAAAAATGGGTTGAAACTTACCACTCTGGCAGGCAACATAATCCCCATTTCGGCATTTGAGCTCTGATGAGAATACTCAACAGGGTGGTACTTGACATCAAACCCTAGCGATCCCACGAGTAACCCTAGCCCCGGTCGCATGGAAAAATTATGCAATGAAGATGTAATGAGGGGTTAGCGTGGGACAGGACTATCAGCCATTTTTTTTAGTCGAGGCTGGGCCAAGTTGTAAGCACAGCACTATTCGTGCATCTGGGCGGCTCCGCTGGCGTGAAGCAGTTGCGCTCAGCAGCAGCTACCTCTGCACAAAACATATATAGCCTATCGAGAGACGCTGTTGCCCTACGCTTGCGATACGCAGCACGAGGCAAACGAAATCTTACTGAAGCTATTGCTGTGGGAAAGAACGTGAGATAATAAAGCAGTGCACGATTTAGTAAACGTCGCATGGCCAGACAACCTTCGCGAGCGTGATTAAGCTTACCTTGTGCGGCAGACCATCGGGGCTGCGGCCGAAGACGCACACGATTTTCCTGGGGTCGCTGACCTCGCGTGCTTCCATTGGGGACAGGTGGGTTACGCCCGCGTGACCCTGGGTGACAAAGGGACAACGACATCCAAGCCACCGACTGCATGAGCCCAACGAAATGACAGCTATCCTAACTACTGTAGTTGTACGACCATAACAAAATAAAGCTGTTGTACTACTCTATGACCGGGACGTTTTTATATGACACTGTATGAACGGAAAAAAAATGTGCGCTACTTTTGTATGAGCGGAATGAAATGCAAGCTTCTGCGTGAGAGGAGATGACTATGGTTACGAGCAAAAGTACACAATGCGAAGTACAGGTGTAAGCTACTGTATGAGCGGAACAAATAGCAAAATATTGTATATATGTACGAAACGTAAGCTTTAACTGAGCAGGCGGCACAAACTACAAGCTACTAATACACACAACAAAATCAAAGCTATTACTCTGTGAGCGGAACGAAATACAGGCCGCTGTGTGACTGGAAAGATAAAAAAGTTACTACTGCAGGAGCGGGAAGGCCTGTGAGTTATAACTGAATGAGCGGGGCGAAATGCAAGCCACATGTGGTATAAGCGGAACAAATAAAAGTTACCATTGTAAGAGCAGAACAAAATATAAAACTACAGCATGTGTGGAACGGAGTATGCAAGCTTCTGTTAAATGAGCAGAACAAATGAAAGCTACTGCTGTATGAGCGGAACAAAATACAAGGTGTTAGTGGATGCGCGGAACTAAGTGCAAGCCATTGTATGAGCAGAACAAAACACAAGGTACTGCTATGTGGTAAAAGTAAGCTACTGCTGTATGAGCAGAACGAAATGCGAGCTACTGCTGTATGAGCGGAACGAAATTACCGTATGAGCAGAATTAAATGCAAGGTTCTGCTGTATGAGCGGAACTAAATACAAGCTGCAACGAGTATTGTATGAGCAGAAAAAAAATGCAAGCTACTGCTGTTTGAGCGGGAAAAATATGCAAGCTATTTTTGTACGGAGTATAAGCAGAAACAAATGCAAAGGACTGCAGCACCATTGCCACTGGGACGGGCTATCAACCGCCGCTGCTTACTGCGTAGTGCCATACAAACGGAGCCCACGCTATAACTAGGGTCAACGTTTGCCCAGGACACGCCGACGCGGCCTGTGATATTTTGCCCCGATAACGTCGGCCATGGGATAGAGCTCTACAAACCAAACAATATTCCGCTATAAAAAAACTGATACCAGTGAGTTGTTAACAAGCATGACTCAGCATCATAAATTCTTGGACAGGACAACGAAACACGGCAACAAGCCCGATTCCTACCCCATTCGACAACGGACTATACTTTTGACAATCTTCCATTGCACAAATGACGAGTCGTATATACAGTGGCGCATTTTTTTCGCTCGCGTACTGGCGGCACCGCGATTCTGAACACTCAAGGGGAAGCAAACACGTCAGCTCAGTTATCGGCACACTTTGGGCCGTTGATGTTGCTACACTATGCTATATATAGCCTACACCTATAAACATCACCAGCAGTAGACTTGCAGGTATTTTCAAAGAGCCCACCGCAATGCGTTTTTTTTAAAAGAAACGTATGGCATTTTTCCGCAAGTGTTCCTTTCACGCCTATCGCTCCCTCCGTCACAGCGCCCGTCACAACGCTGACGCAACAGAACAAGAGTCTTCACCTGCAACAAAAGCTGTCCCTTGGCCTTCTTGCCCTCGTCCAACTCCTTGGAGCTGCCCCACCACGCCAGCCGGTGTCCCAGCACCACGAGGTATCTGCACGCAATAAATATGGCAGGGGCCAGGCGGGAAAACAATGGAAAAAGGAAGAAAAAATAATAACACAGAAAACACAATAACACAACAAAACCTTCCGCCTTCAACATTCGGAGAACAGTTGCGTGGCAATTATTTTTAATAAATATAATTGGTGCCGCTTATGCGCCGCTAACGCTTCGCTAACGTTGTGCAAATGTACCACTGACTTGTCGCTAACGTGCCACTAGCCGTTACAGCAGTGCTTTCAAACCTCAAAAACATACCAGAAAACGTAAGCAATAAAAATCCCACGATGATTGAGGTGGTCCCGCACATGTTTTTCTCTGTGGCGTCAAATCATGTATAAGTATACCCCGACGCGCGACTCGAATTGCCCCCGCCCGTCCCATGCCCCGCTACACAGGGAACTGCGAAAAACACGGCGGAGGTGGGCTCGGAGGCATGTTTTTGAGGTACTCTTAAGCTGGGGGTGCGGTTAGGGTTGAAGGGTAAAATACCAAGTGACTTGAAAAAAAAATCAGAACACTTCAAAAGCGCAAAAAAAACAAAAAACCCCCGATACTTCCCGTGTACTTTATCTGGTGCCCTGGTACCCTCTATCTGGTTACTGTGAGGCTGTACCATGATAAAGGGACTTGACCTTCACTACGAACTTAACGCTAACTTGACGCTACGTGCCGCCACCCGCAAAAAACTCGAGATGTACCTGGACTCCCAAGGCCCCCCCGTCCTTTCGCGAACCCGGACCGCTCCCTCCCACTGACGCCCGGCACCGAGCAGCTTCAGCTTGGCCCTCTGCTCCAGGAGCTTCAGGCTGGCCTTTTCCTTCTTGGAGTTGACTCTAGCCTCCCACGAGTAGCAGGCGGCTAGCTCCGAGTCGATCGGGAGGCTGGGCCAGGAAGGGGCAGAAGCAGTGCGACAAAACAAAATAAGTCAGAACCGTGAGTTGGGAGAAGGTTGGGAGAAGAGGGGGGGGTTGCGAGAAGGTAGCGGGAAGGGGGGGTTCGCTCCATCGCCTCCCGCAGCCCCCGGAACTCCCCCGCCCCCCGCCCCTCCATCTCCATCCCCTCCCGGGGTTTCCCCAAGTAATGTTTGCAACGCCCGACTGGACTCCACGTCCTCCTCGGTAACCGCGGTCGTGTTATCACGAAGCGACAACTGTAGCCGGAGGAATAGGGCGCCCCGTCCCCCCTTCCCCTTGCTATCACCGCCGCCACCGCTTCCGCTACCGCTACCGCCGGCTACGATAACGCCTTTTACGGGGCTGCCACTGTCACCACCCCGGGTTTCGTCGCCACCCTTTGGGGGAGGCCCAGAGGCATCCGTGCCGAACAGGGACGTGGTGCCCGAGCGCGATCGGATCGAAGACGGGGAAATTTCTGGGAAATTTGCTTCGGGAGGGGACACGTCGAACCATCCCCGGACCTGGAGTGGGATGTGGGCGAAGGGGTGTGACGGACCGGACGTGGTGGCGAGCAGTACGCGGGGAGAGGGGTCACGGGTTACGGCTTTTGAGGAACGCGCTACGGGGAATTTTCCTGGAAGTTTACTTCGGAACGGGACAGGTTGAACCATCCCCAGACCTGGGGTGGGATGTGTGCGAAGTGGAGGAGTGGAACCTCACGCGGCGGCGAGAGGTAAGTGGGTAGAGGATCACGGTTTTCGATGCTACTGCTAGTTAAACTGTTACTGCGTTGCTATTGTGCTTCTACTCCTACGGCTGAATCACTACCGTTAATCTATTGTACTGCTATTGCAGTGCCGCAAACTCCACATCAAGGCACCAAGGCGAAAGGCCCATTGGCGGCAGTGCGACAGCGATAGAGCAGGCGACAAGTCGAGAAATAGAGTAAGTCGTATCATAGAGTAGACGGCAAGCAGGCGGAAAATAAAGTAGACAGCAGCAAAAATAGAAGAGTAGACACCATCAGCGCAGCAGGCCACCAGTAGCAATATCGTTGAAATACACTCGTAGTACATACGAGCACAGCAGTAATGTAGACGGCTGTACATCAGGCAACAGCAGTAGACTAGAAACTTAGCAGCAACGGCAAAGTACCTACCAACTTAAAAATAACGCAGTAGACTAACAGCACAACAGCAATACCTCTGGCTGAACCCCCCCCTCCCTCTCGTTTGCCGCTAGCGCTGAAAGCGGCACCAGCACCTGGCCCTGCAGACTGTCCATCACACTTCACCACGCATGCCGCCAGGTTGCGCCCGAGAGATTCACCGTACACAGCCAGAACGATACAGGGAGAAAAGCGAAGGGGGGGCGTATCAAAGGGAGGGCATTACATTGGCATCTGCGATGGTCTTAGGTACTGTTAAAGCGCTAAACGTTATATGTAACAAACATATAATCAAGCAAGCGAGTAAGCGAGCAAGCAAGCAAGCAGGCAAGCACGCAAACAAGCAAGCAAGCAAGCAAGCAAGCAAGCAAGCAAGCAAGCAAGCAAGCAAGCAAGCAAGCAAGCAAGCAAGCAAGCAAGCAAGCAAGCAAGCAAGCAAGCAAGCAAGCAAGCAAGCAAGCAAGCAAGCAAGCAAGCAAGCAAGCAAGCAAGCAAGCAAGCAAGCAAGCAAGCAAGCAAGCAAGCAAGCAAGCAAGCAAGCAAGCAAGCAAGCAAGCAAGCAAGCAAGCAAGCAAGCAAGCAAGCAAGCAAGCAAGCAAGCAAGCAAGCAAGCAAGCAAGCAAGCAAGCAAGCAAGCAAGCAAGCAAGCAAGCAAGCAAGCAAGCAAGCAAGCAAGCAAGCAAGCAAGCAAGCAAGCAAGCAAGCAAGCAAGCAAGCAAGCAAGCAAGCAAGCAAGCAAGCAAGCAAGCAAGCAAGCAAGCAAGCAAGCAAGCAAGCAAGCAAGCAAGCAAGCAAGCAAGCAAGCAAGCAAGCAAGCAAGCAAGCAAGCAAGCAAGCAAGCAAGCAAGCAAGCAAGCAAGCAAGCAAGCAAGCAAGCAAGCAAGCAAGCAAGCAAGCAAGCAAGCAAGCAAGCAAGCAAGCAAGCAAGCAAGCAAGCAAGCAAGCAAGCAAGCAAGCAAGCAAGCAAGCAAGCAAGCAAGCAAGCAAGCAAGCAAGCAAGCAAGCAAGCAAGCAAGCAAGCAAGCAAGCAAGCAAGCAAGCAAGCAAGCAAGCAAGCAAGCAAGCAAGCAAGCAAGCAAGCAAGCAAGCAAGCAAGCAAGCAAGCAAGCAAGCAAGCAAGCAAGCAAGCAAGCAAGCAAGCAAGCAAGCAAGCAAGCAAGCAAGCAAGCAAGCAAGCAAGCAAGCAAGCAAGCAAGCAAGCAAGCAAGCAAGCAAGCAAGCAAGCAAGCAAGCAAGCAAGCAAGCAAGCAAGCAAGCAAGCAAGCAAGCAAGCAAGCAAGCAAGCAAGCAAGCAAGCAAGCAAGCAAGCAAGCAAGCAAGCAAGCAAGCAAGCAAGCAAGCAAGCAAGCAAGCAAGCAAGCAAGCAAGCAAGCAAGCAAGCAAGCAAGCAAGCAAGCAAGCAAGCAAGCAAGCAAGCAAGCAAGCAAGCAAGCAAGCAAGCAAGCAAGCAAGCAAGCAAGCAAGCAAGCAAGCAAGCAAGCAAGCAAGCAAGCAAGCAAGCAAGCAAGCAAGCAAGCAAGCAAGCAAGCAAGCAAGCAAGCAAGCAAGCAAGCAAGCAAGCAAGCAAGCAAGCAAGCAAGCAAGCAAGCAAGCAAGCAAGCAAGCAAGCAAGCAAGCAAGCAAGCAAGCAAGCAAGCAAGCAAGCAAGCAAGCAAGCAAGCAAGCAAGCAAGCAAGCAAGCAAGCAAGCAAGCAAGCAAGCAAGCAAGCAAGCAAGCAAGCAAGCAAGCAAGCAAGCAAGCAAGCAAGCAAGCAAGCAAGCAAGCAAGCAAGCAAGCAAGCAAGCAAGCAAGCAAGCAAGCAAGCAAGCAAGCAAGCAAGCAAGCAAGCAAGCAAGCAAGCAAGCAAGCAAGCAAGCAAGCAAGCAAGCAAGCAAGCAAGCAAGCAAGCAAGCAAGCAAGCAAGCAAGCAAGCAAGCAAGCAAGCAAGCAAGCAAGCAAGCAAGCAAGCAAGCAAGCAAGCAAGCAAGCAAGCAAGCAAGCAAGCAAGCAAGCAAGCAAGCAAGCAAGCAAGCAAGCAAGCAAGCAAGCAAGCAAGCAAGCAAGCAAGCAAGCAAGCAAGCAAGCAAGCAAGCAAGCAAGCAAGCAAGCAAGCAAGCAAGCAAGCAAGCAAGCAAGCAAGCAAGCAAGCAAGCAAGCAAGCAAGCAAGCAAGCAAGCAAGCAAGCAAGCAAGCAAGCAAGCAAGCAAGCAAGCAAGCAAGCAAGCAAGCAAGCAAGCAAGCAAGCAAGCAAGCAAGCAAGCAAGCAAGCAAGCAAGCAAGCAAGCAAGCAAGCAAGCAAGCAAGCAAGCAAGCAAGCAAGCAAGCAAGCAAGCAAGCAAGCAAGCAAGCAAGCAAGCAAGCAAGCAAGCAAGCAAGCAAGCAAGCAAGCAAGCAAGCAAGCAAGCAAGCAAGCAAGCAAGCAAGCAAGCAAGCAAGCAAGCAAGCAAGCAAGCAAGCAAGCAAGCAAGCAAGCAAGCAAGCAAGCAAGCAAGCAAGCAAGCAAGCAAGCAAGCAAGCAAGCAAGCAAGCAAGCAAGCAAGCAAGCAAGCAAGCAAGCAAGCAAGCAAGCAAGCAAGCAAGCAAGCAAGCAAGCAAGCAAGCAAGCAAGCAAGCAAGCAAGCAAGCAAGCAAGCAAGCAAGCAAGCAAGCAAGCAAGCAAGCAAGCAAGCAAGCAAGCAAGCAAGCAAGCAAGCAAGCAAGCAAGCAAGCAAGCAAGCAAGCAAGCAAGCAAGCAAGCAAGCAAGCAAGCAAGCAAGCAAGCAAGCAAGCAAGCAAGCAAGCAAGCAAGCAAGCAAGCAAGCAAGCAAGCAAGCAAGCAAGCAAGCAAGCAAGCAAGCAAGCAAGCAAGCAAGCAAGCAAGCAAGCAAGCAAGCAAGCAAGCAAGCAAGCAAGCAAGCAAGCAAGCAAGCAAGCAAGCAAGCAAGCAAGCAAGCAAGCAAGCAAGCAAGCAAGCAAGCAAGCAAGCAAGCAAGCAAGCAAGCAAGCAAGCAAGCAAGCAAGCAAGCAAGCAAGCAAGCAAGCAAGCAAGCAAGCAAGCAAGCAAGCAAGCAAGCAAGCAAGCAAGCAAGCAAGCAAGCAAGCAAGCAAGCAAGCAAGCAAGCAAGCAAGCAAGCAAGCAAGCAAGCAAGCAAGCAAGCAAGCAAGCAAGCAAGCAAGCAAGCAAGCAAGCAAGCAAGCAAGCAAGCAAGCAAGNCACCACCACCACCACCACCAACACACATGCATCTTCCTTCCCCCGAAGACACTGACTGACCTATTGAAAGGGTTGGCGAAGAAAACGGAGAACCGGAGAAAGCCTTTCGCCCCCGCACCCGACCACGGTAACGCCTCTTCGCGCGCCACGGGCGCCGGCTGCAGCACCGGGTAGACAAAGCACATGTCTTCTTCCTCCCCCGCCGCGGAGTGTTCTCGGCGGGACCGTTCCTCGGGCCGTTTCTCAGCCCGTTCCTCGGATCGTTCGTCGGCCAGTTTATCGGTTCGTTCCTCGGTCCGTTCCGAAGATCTTCCCTCGGAGCGCTCGTCTGCCATGGAAGCAGCGTGTTGTCCGCTGGGTGTCCTGCTCCAAACTTCCACCATGTTCTGAAAGGACAAAAAATATTTATTCAATTCAGTGCAAGCAGCATTTATATAAGACACAGTCCAATAGCGTGTGGGAAGAAACATGAGATAAAACACAACATAACTATCACAAACATATCTATACACGGTAGTGGTCCCTCTATAGCGCCGGTTGCCCTCTATAGCGCCGCTTGCCCGCTATAGCGTTGGTGAAATCGCTTGGCACAGTTTTCCATCTCCATACTAAAACCTATATGATTCCACAATCCTGAATAGTGCTGGTTGCCGCAGTAGTGCTGGTTGTTCCCGCTGGCACATACCGGCCTATAGAGGGACCACTACTGCATACCGATACACGTACATGTAAGGTTTTTCGGCGAAAAATACCGATGCGGTCGTAGGAAACCGTGATTGAATCCATTTTTTGCAGCAGCGGAGAACTTCCACGTATCATACGTGCAAGGCTATTAGATTTGGACGTACTTTTTAACCACCTCGCACCCTGTTATCATGTGGTACTTCGACCCCTCAGCGGACCCGCATCCCGTTCGGCACCCTACTCCCACCCACTTTGAAACCAAACAAACAAACCAAACGAACCAATGGAATCAACAAACCAAAACATACCTCAAGCCAAACCAGTCACACCAAACAAACCGACCAATCACCTGCAGCAGCGCATCGTTCCCCCCGCCCGAGAAGTGCCCCGCTCCCCTGCACCGATCCACCACAGACACCGAAGACCCTCCCGCAGCCTTGCCCCCGCCCCCCCCCCCCCGCCCCCACCGAGAAGGGAGAGGGGTGGGGTTGGGAGAAGGGAAGGGGGGTTGGGAGGAGGGGGGGCGGGTGCTGTTGCAGTATGGAATGGCGGCGCGCGGCGAGGGATTGTGGCGTATTACCCGTCGATTGAGTCCTCCGGCGACTCTTTGAGGGGGCAAGCGTAAGGGCACGGGTCACGGAACAACGTTAACCCTTCACTGCTGAAAAAACTATAATCCCAACCAATTCGTCCCGACAAAAGAGAGCGAAATTGAAACGGGGTTCATTTTTAATCATTTTTGTATCCCACAGTAAGTCCAAGTAGTATATGAAAAAAAAACAAGGGGCGCACTCGTAAAATGAGCGATAGTTGGGTGACAATGCCCCGTGCAGTCCATTCCGCATCTGTGCAATAGGGCGGGCATAAAAGACAAAACGCTGAAAAAAACAGCGTCGCGCGAAGGGACTAAAAAAAAAAGCCTTAAAGATGGGCGGGCATGAAAAAGTAATTTCTCTCTCAAAGGCTGCAAGGACCAGGAATGTTTCGTAGAGCGTCATTTCTGGAGAATGGTACTTCCTGAGAACGTTCCTAAGAACGATATTTCGGGAGAGGGGAATCTATGATAGCGTCTTCTTCCCTTCCTCACCTGACCAGCAGGTTCTTGAGCTTGACAGCGAGAGGAGCAGGGTCTCCCCGTTTCGGTTCAACGCCTACCCAGGCCTTGGAAAACTCGAACAAGCCGAGAGCGAGCACGATGTAGCGCCCCGGAATAGCCAACAGGACCAGCCACGCTAGGGCGACAAGCGCGTAGACGAGCATCGTCTTCGAGGGGTGCGTCCAATTTAGCAGGTTTTTCACAGCCTTCTCGTTGGGAAAACCCGGGGGAAGGGGACGGGGTGAGGCGGAGGAAGGGGGGAGCGGAGGCGGGGGCGGGGGCGGG